>JARACY010000337.1:0-103661 GCA_029255725.1 Scrobipalpa atriplicella
CAGCGTACGAAAACTGAAATGGATCTCAGTCCACGAAACTGAACAACTATCACAAAATGACTTTCCCATACAAAATTACCATCTCGATCAGACAATTTGTATGGAAATGCAAAAAAAAAATCACTACCAGAAAAAAAAAAACCTAGTGACCCCTATCAGTTTCTGGTACGCTGTCCCTTATGTAGAAAATTAGTACAATTTTGCATATATATTGTTCGCAGATCACATTCCCCACTTAGTCCGAAACTTCGGAACATGGGGAGCAAATCTGTGGCCGCGGAGGATGGGGAGATCACGCCTGCCAAAGAGCTGGAACGGCTAGTCAAAGAGGTCAGTATTTTAAGGTGGTTCGATGAGCTAGGTTTTTTTTTTTCTGGTAGTGATTTTTTTTTTGCATTTCCATACAAATTGTCTGATCGAGATGGTAATTTTGTATGGGAAAGTCATTTTGTGATAGTTGTTCAGTTTCGTGGACTGAGATCCATTTCAGTTTTCGTACGCTGTCCCTTATGTAGAAAATTAGTACAATTTTGCATTATATATTGTTCGCAGATCACATTCCCCACTTAGTCCGAAACTTCGGAACATGGGGAGCAAATCTGTGGCCGCGGAGGATGGGGAGATCACGCCTGCCAAAGAGCTGGAACGGCTAGTCAAAGAGGTCAGTATTTTAAGGTGGTTCGATGAGCTAGGTGGCGCCACCATAAGTAACAAATTTATTGTGTCTCAAATACAAACATTTTCATGAATTAAATATATTAGCATTTGCGCAATCTGCAAGTAATTCTTCATTTTGTAATCCATAAGGTCACAATTTACACTTAATATCTAAGTTTTGAATGTCGAAAGTGCAAAAAGTGGCCACTTTTTTCTATCACTTGCATGTTTCGTTTTTCGTAATTTTAGTTGAAATTAGTACTTGTACCAAGCTGCTTTTCCTGTAAAGTCATGAAGTCAACCTCCTTGAATTATGACCTCATTTTAGTTTAACTTAATACTTTTTGCTAAGATCAGTACCAAACCATTCATCCGATAAATTACATCTTCTGTAGCTAAAGTGCTCACAATTTTTTATCGATTGCAGGTTACATTCGCTTAAAATACTTTTCTGATGTGTTTACGAAGAGGAAGCTCGAGATGCTGCCGGATAACGGCACTATCGTGTTCGAGTCTATCGCAAATATTCACAAAGGTACGTTTATAAAACACTCAGCCTCTTATTTACGTAATAATGAGGCATTATTTTCAATTTGCTAAGGTTTCGTATTATATTTCGGCATTAGCCTAATCGGCTGAGATCTTGCCTTTGCCGCAACGTGAGTTCAGATCGTGGTTTATTTACCTTTGGAATTCATTGCTCAAGCGGACGATAAACATCGTCATGATTCCCGCACACTCGATGAGAGCTCAAGGGCACTGATTGTCGAGTCCACGTCCCCTAGATAATGACGGGAGGTCCGTGCCCCAACTGAACGACGCATATGAATTGATTGTGCATAATTTGAATTGCAGCAATAAAACCGTACTGCGGGCGGTCGCAGCAGCTGACCGGCGCGGTCAAGCGGATGTGTCTCGCGCTGGCGACGCTTCTACGACTATGCGACGAGATCACTGCGGTTTCGTTGCGGGCGGACGCTAGCAACGAGGAGCTGGATACGTCAGCTACCGCACTGTCGCCGGAGCACGTCAGCACGGTGGTGAAGAGTGTGACGTCAGCGGTGGAGGAAGGTGGCGGGTATCGCGCACCAGCACATGACTCGGCCCGCGCTCTCGCCACGACCAGCGCTTGTTTCACCACGGGCTTCCACACAGAGGAATTCCTTACCTGGTCAGTTCAGTTCGACTGTTGATATACACAGGGTGTAAGGGTCAGCTTCCCGCAAACTGATAGTTGGTTGGATGGTTGCTCCGACAGCTAAACTGAACAACGTTCACGAAGAAATTAATGCACCAAATTAAACTGTTTTTTGTGTTCCTAACGTGCCATTTAAATAAACGTATATGAATAAATCTACAGGGTAAGTTTGAGCATCAATATCAATTTTAGGTACAAAAATAATATATTCAGATGTTCAAAGTAACACTGTACGTATTTAAGATTATGCATGTTTTAATCTGACTGTGTACTCACTACGCGTGTATTGAGTAGGTCCGGCGAAAGATTATCGATAAAACGTTATAATGTGTGCTGTTTAACTCTTGATTGACTGTAATTTTCACATTGCTCATCATGTTAGATTTACTATCTATGGTACATATTAGGAAAGTATTAGGAACACTTCGAAAAGTCAATACAGCGCCTTTAAATGAAAACTGACAACTCTTTTCGGTAATCTTTCGATGGCCTACTAAAGTTTATCAGCTAGTGTGGTGTGGCGAATAGAGTTGTTTTACCTCAGGACTGCAGGTAAGCCCTAACTAATGTAACAATACTTTAGTGTGCGTGAGTTCACCATAGTAATCCTGTAGTTACGCATACAAGGGCGCGTGTCTATGCACACAACTACACGTATGGCTTAGCTGCAGTCATGAGATAAAACAACTGTAGTGTGGTGTGTTCTATAGTATAATAAAAAAGTTGGGTGTACTGACTGTGTTTCTTCTTGAGGGGTAGCGGCGGCGGGCGCGGGGGGTGGTGGTCAGCCAGCGTGTGCGGCCGCGCCTCGCCGTGCAGCGAACACACCGGGCTTTGTCTGCAGGGAAACATGCAAATTATAGTAATCTATACAGGGTGTAAAAAAATTTGCTGCCCACACTTTAGAGAATGAACCTAAAGATGAAACTGAAACAACTTTCCCCAAGGAATATAAGTCGACATAAAAATAATATTTTTGTGATAGAAAATACAATCGCTATTTTTAAACAACCCGCAAAACTTGTCAGATGTGGCGGAACGATCTTTGTTTGGGTCGTTGACGCTCTGCCTACCCCATTAGGGATAAAGGCGTGATAGTATGTATGTTGTATCTGTGTTCCTGAGGAGAAGTTGTATAATTTCACGAAAACATTCACTTCTTTTAGGTGTCCACGTCCAGGATATTTAGGAAAACATAAATATAGGATCTATTTATAAAGTGCGTTAAATCTGCCTTCAAAATGTATGATATTACAGCAAATTTCATAGGATGCGAAATGTGTTTTCACCAATATATGTATGGCCATAAACCAACTCAAAATTAACACAGTATTAAATGTGCAAATTTTATTACAGCAAATAAAATTAAGTGTAGACCATTAAAGTAATTCACTAAATATTTGCGCAAAATTATATGCTTACACAAGATAAGTACACAAAGATATTTAAACACAATGCATAGGCAGGTATGATTGTTATTCGTAATTCTTTGTCGATACAAAATATTAAAAAGGGAACTATTAAATTTAGGAAATATAACAATATAACATTACCTACTTTACTTCCTCAAAAAGTAATCAATTCACTCAAAACACGAACCACAACAACACGTGATAGGAATAATAAACTCATTGACACTGACACCAACCTCGGAGGCGTTCACGCCATGTAATTAAAGAAACAACTATAAAGGAAAAAAAACTTCGTCTCACTTGGTCTGCTCGAGCGACCTTGATTGCAGTTAGGCAGTCGCGATTGTGAGGTATAGAAAAGGATTATGCTATTAGCACGCCAATTTTGACAGTTCGTTATACATTGCAGAGGGAATCCGCAAATTGAAATGATAAATTGCAGCAAACCATATGGACTAGCAAGCGCAAACAGGCTGTGTTTATGTCATCCATTACCGCTCCGCTTCAATTACGCGATGTAAACAAACAAAAAACCGGCAATGGATGACGCACAGCTGTCAAAATTGGCGGGTAAGTATGCCATCGGGGCTACGCTAGACCGGTGAGGTGTGTGTTGTAATCACCTGATTTCGACAGTGGGGAAGTGTTGCTGGAGGTCCGCGCGCACGTTGCGGCGCGTTTTCACCGGCAACTCGGGCGGCGTCTCGCTCTCGTCTGACGTGATGCTCGCCAGCCGACTGCGAACATTACCACATCAGCCAAAATGCACCGAAAATTGTATCGCCTATCGAAATTGGGACTGAAATTGAAATGAACACATTCGAGGACTCGAATGCGTCCCTAACTGGTTTATCAGCAAACGAGTTGATGTAATGTATTGATTAAAAGATTGAATAAAATCATCTTCATTATTTCATAAACAATATGAAGTCGAAATAGTCGTGCTCGTGTATTATTTGGTTGACCCTCATATTTGTGAAAAAGAGTTTTTGTTAAAACAATAATAGAGCACATTGGAACAAAAAGTGAACATGGTAATATTTCGTAATTAAATTTGTTAAAACTTTAAAATATACCTTCAATATCATCACATCAGTAGGTATAATAGCTTCATTATAACGAAATATTACATAAAAACATAAATAAAGACATAAAACACTCACTTTGAAGAATGGTGCGTTGACAAACTGTTCATATTCATAAAATTCATGCTTCTCTCAAAGCTTTGTAGGGTGCACCTATTAACTTCGCTCGCAAAGTCACTGATACACTCCGTACTGTTAAAAGTAGTACTGCAAAAACAATAACAGGAAGCTAAGAACACACAGGGCAACAAAACTTCTAGAAGATAGGAAGAAAATACAAGTGAAGAAAGATAAGTATTTATTTATGTATGTGTTGTGTAGTGAATCGTTCAGACAAACAAATCAACATTCAACATATTGCTAACAAACGTGTCGTTACGTTATTGACGTTGTAAGAGTATGTTTTGACAAAATATAAAGGCGCTAATTGAAAGGTCTGATTCTGAATCAAGTCTTTATGAAGTTTTCTTAGAATACATTATGTGCTAAGGTTGAAACTAGATTAATAAAAACAAGAAATGAAACTAATTTCAGTATTGATATGATGATGACTGACAAACACAAGTACAAACAAGACCTTTCAATTACCCAGCCACCAAACCCAAACAAAAACACAAATAACAACCAAAACACAATAAAAACAAAAACGAACCTGTCCTGATGACTAGTGTATTGGTGTGAGGAGAAGGACGTAGTGAAACTGTGTTCCGTCGCCATCTCCGCGTGGCCCACCGACACGAACCCAGACTCGTTAGAGAATCTATAAAGCAATCGGTACAGACGTCACAGTGACAGGACATGGAAGTTAGGGTTCCATGGTTCCGTGTCTTTGGAAAAGCATGCTAGAAATGTAAGATACAACATCGAATAAATGTACAGTCAGTGGCAGGAGCCAGTGACTTCACTGAGAATATTTGTAACAACTTTGGCACGCATTGTCGCGCCGATGAAAATGCGGTATCTCATACATTTTCATACAAAGAACCTTTCGTCGTGATTCGGTCTAATCTTTAGTTGCCGATGATAGCCAATTCAAAAACATATGTAAGCGACAAACTTCAAAATACTTGTTGTTCTTATCCAATAAGGACAATTCACATTGACTTTTTAACAGACTTCTAAAATAAGGAGGTTCTCAATTCGTCGTACGAAATTTCTTTTTTATATTGACTTAAATGACTTCTAGATGTATTGTAGTAGCGATAGACCACCAGTGACCGTACGAAATTATTGAAAAATAAACAGATCCAAGGATTAATTTTAACAAAATAAGGGCAAAATAAAGTGAAAAGCACTACATACAGGGCGACGTACCGATTGTGGTTGCCGTGCGGGTGCGGCGTCAGCGCCTGCGAGTCCGCAGAGTCCACCGACGTGCGCAGCGAGCTGCAGTTGCATGTACCTGCGAGGACAACAATAGTAGATTCACTACAAGTGCACAAAGCAAAACATTTTTATCCGAGATTTTTAACTGCCCGGGCGAAGAATTAAAAAAAACTGAAAAAAAATACTGGTGAAAGTTGTTCAGTTTCGTTGACTGAGCAACCCCTATTAGTTTGAGATATGCTGTTCCACGCGCTGTCCTTTTCACCTGTTATATCCCGACTTCTATGAGGGAGGGATATCGAGATAAACGAAACATCAGGTTTTAAGTTAAACCTTCAGCATTACAACAAAGAAAACAGCATCCAGTTTTGTGCAGTAGTTCTTGCGTGATTCGCGAACAAACATACAGACAGACAGATACCTAATTCAGAGTTTTGTGGCGCGCTGAACACATGGTCGTGATTGTTTGTATCGTGCGAGTTGCGCTCCTCATCGTTGGAAACGTTCAACGCGGAGTCCAGCGAACCGCTGCTGTGCGATTGTAGGGATAACCTGCAACACAAATTACATTGTGAATACAAGAATCTGGAAAAAAATACATTTCTTTTTCGAAAATATCAGTAGTTTTATGTTTTGAGATAGAATAAATAAAACGCAATTTTTCTTGAAAAATAATTTTCATTTTGTATTGACATTTACATCTTTATATGATGCATATTTCCTTATAAGGGAAAAATATAATAAAACCGCAAAACCGTATTCTGTATAACCAATAAATAGAATCCTTCTATGTCATGCACCTTAGTAACCATTACAATGGAAGTTACATTGTTGCGTAGGCGTTATTACCAATTCGACAATATGAGACCAACGATCCCAAGGGTGAGGTAAGCAGGACATAAAATTCCAGTAAAGGACATAAAGCGGTAGTGTCGTCATCTCTTGAATCACTTGAATGCAACAATGCAGACAGGAAACTTATTCAACATGGGAAATAAAATGCATATCCCTTGAGCACAGCGTCAACGACTTGATAAGGTTTTAGTTTTCGCCACATTTGTAAAATTATGAGATACATTAAATAGTTATGTGTGAAGTCGATCAATCTGCACTGGGCCCTCATGGTCGACTAAAGCCATAATTCAGGGTAAGCTTGTGCCCCTCCCCTCGGCGGGGACGTATATGAGCTGTGACTATTTCCACACTAACTTTCGATATTTAGTTTTGCTAAGCATCATTTTTCCATTTTGTTGACCACTTAGGCATCTTTTCAAATAAAATAGTCAAGTGACTAGAGCCAGGCTTTCACTAAACATTACAAGGCATGATGTACGAAAGTTCATCAACCTTGCATACAAAGCTTAGTAGTAAAAGGGCTAGACTTTCTAAATACTAACCGGTCGATGGACAGTGCTATTAACGAGTTGTCATTCGCTGACTTGCGCTTTGGCGGTAAAGGTGGGGCTAACTCGATTTTCCTGTAACAACATAACACTTTCACTGTCTTCTTCTCAATGTTTATGTATAAAATTAAACAGTAATTGGTAAACACCATTAGACGATTTTATTCATGAAATTGGACAGCAAACATAACGTCCCTAAATCTGCTTCACTAAAAACAAACTACATTTATAATCTTGCGGAATGGAAATCTGATGATTGAGAATTTTTAGAAAAACTAGGAGCGTTTTTTTTATTGGTAATTGGTTTGCTTTTGACTGTCTTGACTCTAGTCTTGTTCGGGGACGATAGAGACAGATTCGACTATGGGGCGAGCCACCCAGACGACTGTTCATGTTCACTCTAACTATTTAGAGTTGAAGGTTGTATAAATTGGGAAACCCAGACGCAGGTAGCAAGTATCTGTCAATCTAGCTAGAGAAACTAGAAGTCAAAATAAACAACCATGTTATCATAATTTTTGGGCTACTAACTTTCACTATTGATATGTAAGACTGGTTTACACCAAAATTATAAACACAATTTACATAAAAGTATAGTAGGAACAAGTTTTAGTTTCGTTTTGGCAAAATTAATTATTTATGAGAAGTTCGAGGTAAAATTAAGCATTTCTATTTATGGGATATTTATTATTTATTACGGCAAAGAACGTCTATAAATTATCACTTAACATCTTTTGCTCCGATATATTTTTAATTAATTCCATAAATTGTTGAAACTCGAGACATGGTAGTTTTGTGCCTTTTATGTAACGAATATAGATATCAGGAGTTTTGCAAGAAATAACCAATGAATATCTAAAACCCATAATAATGATCTTCTATCGTATGGCTTGTCGAAATAGTTGAAATTAGAAACATTTTGATACAGAACTAAAATTCTTCCTTTTAACTTGTGGGCGTTGTGGGTTGCTGGTTCTACAAAAAATCTAATGAACCATGAGACGGTTTTTAGACTGCTTATGCTCTGACATAGTTTTTGTTATAAAACGTACTAGAATACAGTAAAGTGTACCTGTTAGGTCTGGCTGGCTTGGGTGGTGGTGAATCGGGAGCATCTAGCACGGACTCTGAAGAATGAGAGGCTCGCACGCCGGTCGGCTCAGTGCTGCCCTCTCCAGTCAATAGTGAACGCTCTTTGGGGGTCAGGGGGATATCTGGAAAGGGGAAGAAGAGATTTTAATGCTGTAGGAAAATGCTTGTAAAACTTTAGGTGTATCAGTAATATCTGGTACTATAAAGGGTGGGTGAGAAGCTTCCTGCAAACTGATAAGAGTTGCTCAGTCAACTAAACTGAACAACATTCACAAATATATTCTTAAAAAAAAAAACTACCATATGTGATGATGATGACTACCTCGATCAGACAATCTATAAGAAACTCAAAAAATATTTTAATTTGGTGCATTAATTTCTTCGTGAACGTTGTTCAGTTTAGCTGTCGGAGCAACCATCCAACCAACTATCAGTTTGCGGGAAGCTGACCCTTACACCCTGTGTATATCAACAGTCGAACTGAACTGACCAGGTAAGGAATTCCTCTGTGTGGAAGCCCGTGGTGAAACAAGCGCTGGTCGTGGCGAGAGCGCGGGCCGAGTCATGTGCTGGTGCGCGATACCCGCCACCTCCTCCACCGCTGACGTCACACTCTTCACCACCGTGCTGACGTGCTCCGGCGACAGTGCGGTAGCTGACGTATCCAGCTCCTCGTTGCTAGCGTCCGCCCGCAACGAAACCGCAGTGATCTCGTCGCATAGTCGTAGAAGCGTCGCCAGCGCGAGACACATCCGCTTGACCGCGCCGGTCAGCTGCTGCGACCGCCCGCAGTACGGTTTTATTGCTGCAATTCAAATTATGCACAATCAATTCATATGCGTCGTTCAGTTGGGGCACGGACCTCCCGTCATTATCTAGGGGACGTGGACTCGACAATCAGTGCCCTTGAGCTCTCATCGAGTGTGCGGGAATCATGACGATGTTTATCGTCCGCTTGAGCAATGAATTCCAAAGGTAAATAAACCACGATCTGAACTCACGTTGCGGCAAAGGCAAGATCTCAGCCGATTAGGCTAATGCCGAAATATAATACGAAACCTTAGCAAATTGAAAATAATGCCTCATTATTACGTAAATAAGAGGCTGAGTGTTTTATAAACGTACCTTTGTGAATATTTGCGATAGACTCGAACACGATAGTGCCGTTATCCGGCAGCATCTCGAGCTTCCTCTTCGTAAACACATCAGAAAAGTATTTTAAGCCGAATGTAACCTGCAATCGATAAAAAATTGTGAGCACTTTAGCTACAGAAGATGTAATTTATCGGATGAATGGTTTGGTACTGATCTTAGCAAAAAGTATTAAGTTAAACTAAAATGAGGTCATAATTCAAGGAGGTTGACTTCATGACTTTACAGGAAAAGCAGCTTGGTACAAGTACTAATTTCAACTAAAATTACGAAAAACGAAACATGCAAGTGATAGAAAAAGTGGCCACTTTTTGCACTTTCGACATTCAAAACTTAGATATTAAGTGTAAATTGTGACCTTATGGATTACAAAATGAAGAATTACTTGCAGATTGCGCAAATGCTAATATATTTAATTCATGAAAATGTTTGTATTTGAGACACAATAAATTTGTTACTTATGGTGGCGCCACCTAGCTCATCGAACCACCTTAAAATACTGACCTCTTTGACTAGCCGTTCCAGCTCTTTGGCAGGCGTGATCTCCCCATCCTCCGCGGCCACAGATTTGCTCCCCATGTTCCGAAGTTTCGGACTAAGTGGGGAATGTGATCTGCGAACAATATATATGCAAAATTGTACTAATTTTCTACATAAGGGACAGCGTACGAAAACTGAAATGGATCTCAGTCCACGAAACTGAACAACTATCACAAAATGACTTTCCCATACAAAATTACCATCTCGATCAGACAATTTGTATGGAAATGCAAAAAAAAATCACTACCAGAAAAAAAAAAACCTAGTGACCCCTATCAGTTTCTGGTACGCTGTCCCTTACACCCGGTATGTATGTAGGCACTTTGGTTTGCGCTGAAGTAGTGATATGAGGAAATGGTAAAAGAATACCATTTGAAATTATACTATTTATAGTGTTGTTTGGTTTGTGACCTACTTATTTATTGAAACCGAACATTTCTCACTCATTTGATAATAAAAACCAATTATAAGTGAAAAGACTATCTAGCAAGTACATGAGACAGCACTATTGGGTATCGATCGGTATTCATAAATAAAAAATGCATTTATATTCAATATCATTGTGTGATATAACTGTGCCAAAAACGTAAAAAGATTTGTGTTAAAATAATAACAATTATTCTTTATTATACATAATATAATAGCACCAAGAGCTATAATTGTAAAAACGAATATATGGCGAAAAGTTTAATTACTTTACTTGTGTACTAATGCAAGATTTTATTTGTTCGATGAGTAATACTTTACTGTAAAAAATAATGGCGATAAAAAGTAGGTAGCTGTCCTAACATACTATATGAACAGCTGACAAACGATTGCTAAACAGATGATAGCAAAACGATGATAACATTAAATAAAACAAACAAAGGTTCTAATTCTAAGAACTTTTGTAAACGTAGAGGAAATAAGAAACTAACGCAAACTAATAAATAAATAAACATCATAAGTATTGCTGATAAAGATGATGCAGTAAAATTATCTTTACTGACTAAAAATACGAAGAGCGGAGAAGCTCATAATAATATGTACAAGATTCCGTACTTGTGTATTTTTTTTATGTTTTCACTACAGTTTTCGTTAGCATTTTCATAGCAACTACATACAAAATTATATTCTGTACTTTTTCACATTATTTGAACTGATAATTTAAGAGATATGGCTAGAACAAATAGGTGAAATAGGTAAAAACTGACAGAGTTTTCAAGGCAAGGCATAAAGACGGAAAAAACAAAGAGACTGATCGACAACCAGATTAAGTTCTGTTGGCGAAATGATAAACAGGTCCAAACTTTAAACCTTTGCTTAAACCCACAAGAAAATAAACATGGGCGGGCACTCTAGGATTTTTATAGTAAACAGAAGATAGCTAATAGTTAAACCGATTCAAATTATAACTTTTTTTAACTGTCAACCAGCATGTTATGTATGTACAACTTTCTCCAGAAGCACTACACTACAGGTTGCAAATATTACCTCGTTACAACATAGTGGTAAACGTCTTACGCAATAACCACATAAGAGCTTTAGGTATGTCGTATTAAATGTTTTAGCAATTATCGTTAGTTATAAAAATATGATTTTAAAAATTCGTTAAGCCTATAAAGTTTCGTTAACAGGAATGCTGTTGGTTTCGAAATGACCAGCTCTAGCTAGTGTTGGTGCCTGCTGTTTTGCATGCAAAAGCCCACACTGCTTGCAAATAACATTCAGCTGTTTATTAGACATTCAAGTAGGAGGTCCCGGTTCAGACGACGACGCGCTGCGCATGCACAAACTAAACATGATCATTAAAAATTAATCATCAGCAGTTTGCTTTGACGCATCGTTGGCATTTATAAATTAAACAAAGTGGAGAGAGCTAGACTAAAATAATATTATGTACCTCCTTCCATCTCTGCCAAATCTGCGATGAAATCTATTAGAATGTTTGTTGAACCAATCGCCGACCGAACTGCATTCGCCATTAAGATGCACAAACACAGAACACTTGCACACACTAATTACTTGTGGAATATTTACACTTTCATAGCAGCACCTCAGAGAGTCGTATTGAAAAACTCGCGTCTAATAGACACTGAATAAAAACAGCAATTTACGTCATGTTGGCCGACGGAGCGCGAACATTGAGTGTAATCACTTAACAGTGCACGCACCAACTAACGAGATTTCAGCGGACAATGTCACTACACTAATGAGAGCGACACTTGCGGGTCGCGATAGTGACTCATAATCACTAACACATTTGGTGCAATGTCCACGCCGGCCCGACGACCGACGTTGCTCGTTGCTTCACTTCACTTCACACTAGTGTAGAGTACACAGCAACCAGCAACGGATACGATTGCGGAACTATTTAAAGTATATTTAAATAGTTGTGTGGCGTAACGCAACGTCGATGTTCTTTCACCAGTGGTCGAGATATAACTGTTGGAAGGAGCGACACTTTCTTGTGCCGCTGTCAGCCAAAGATAGCAGAGTTATGCATATAAATTTATCAATTTAGATAAGAGACAATAGTTCGTAGATTCCTTGAAGCAGGACAAACTTAACAGATAACAGTGATATAAAGGGATTAGTTGTATCTTTGTCAGATTGTTTAAAATTATGTAAACAGTCAAACAAGCTACGATTATTTTAACTCCATGTTTATACAATTAAATACCTGAATATCTCGAATATATGATATTAAGGATTTTAATTAGGTATAACTGTTACAAATTTCAATTTGTGGATTTACATCGCCTCACGTAGGGTAAAAAGTCATGTGGTTAGTAAATTTAAATAACGTAAGTAAATACGTCAGCACATTGTTATACCCAGATAAGTTCAATATAATGAATGAATGACGAATGACCCGAGTATACAAAAGTAAGCAAAAACGTACGTAAATTTATAATGTGTACGTGATGTGATGATAGGTTTTGTTTACATAGAAACAAGAATGATTTCTAACTTTGGAACATTTTGAAAATATTGCATTTATCTGGTACCAATCTTCTAACTAAATGCACCACCACACCATTGACCCCATAACAGGTTTGATTCAATTTTATAATAGGAAGCAAATTTTACATAATTAGTAATTACCGCTGGACTATCTTAACGACCACAATAAAACGATTTAACAATAATTAATAGAGTAGCCATTTAATATTAAGCTAATCCACAGTAGTGAATGAATACAAGCGTACATTAAAAATTTAAATTAAATCCAGTTAAATTCAAAACGTGTGAATGTGAACTAATTAGAGTAATAACCGTGTTTTGCATTTACTAATTGAAGAATTAAATTACTGTACTACTATTGCGCCCTGGGTTTTACATGCGATTTGCTATTTAAACATCAAAATGGGATGTTTTACCGCGATACAAATTAGCTTTTTTCGTCAACAGGTCTGTATTTAGTATAGTAAGCTATCACATAAGTTGGAACGGAACAGTCCGGACCTGAACATTATCCTCTCCAAATCAAGGGGATATTTACCATACTGGCTACGCTTGGCGGATAGGGATGCGCGCAGCGAGATGATATTCACAAGAAGCGCTGCTTCTCGTTCCCTAGATATATAGTTTACATTTACAACACCCGTGGAAGGAAAGTAAACTGTATTTTCAATATCGGCGCAGCGGTTGATGAAGTAACAGACAAACAGACAGTTTACTTTCTCAAAGTATGGAGTTGTAAAATTCGAGTGTGGCTTTCACACATACGCGGGACATTGGGAACTTGCACGCCAAACATTTGTTTTCCTTGTTAAGCATGAGTGGTTTGGTTTCCTCGTGCCAAGAAACCTATTTATTATATGCAGTTAATTTATATTTAGTGTGTTTATTGTTTAAATTCCAGTCTAAAAACTGGCGTAGTTCAACTCTGGTCAAAAGGAACAGTCGATGTTTCCTTACTAGTCAATGTCGATTCCGATGTGGCAAAAAAGTAGAGATTACATGGTAAATTAAAAATAATACAAAACTCCGGCTAGCTTCACAAAACAATAGGTCAGTTATTATGGGCTGCTGCAAATACAGCTATTTAAGGAAATAATAAAACAAAAGTACCTAACTGTCTGTGAACAGTTAAACGAACTAAATATTTTAGTGTCCAATGCATCTAGAGAAGGGCAGTCGAGTAATTTTATTGATTTGCACCTAGATTATAGCGTGTAGCAAATTCTAGGTAATAGCCGTCTTTATAACATTAACATTATAACATTGCTAGAGCTCTAATGTTAGTTACATAAACAAGTTACCTTTATAAAAAAGATAAACAAAAACATTAGCAATGAATCAATTTATAATGTTGTGAGCAGAATAGACGAAATGCCAAAAATATTGCGTCATCAACATAAAAGATGCTGCGCAGGACCATTTAGGATAAACTAGATTCTCAAGTGAATGGAGTTTGACCTGCTAGACCGGAGACGTGATGAGAATGATGGTGGAACTCTACAGATGCGCTCTAGCGAGTCGTCCTTGGTGGCGCGCGTGCATTTCCCATTAGTTGAATGGACAATATAGTATTGTGCGGAGTGCGTGTAGCGCATGTTTGACCTAAGGCCGGAGGTAAGGGGCAACTGCGAAGCTCGACAGCAGTTGCATAGCGCTTGAAAGGTTTTAACATTTAGAATGGATGGTGGCTGTAATCCCTATACAGGTACGAGTTAGGTACATCATTCAAACATATCGGTTGCTTGATTCAGGTTTCAGACAATGGTGATGCCAGAAACATGCACAGTCTCAGTGTCATAGCTTCGACCTGCAGTTACTTGATGTTTCGTTCGTGCGTAATTTTATATGCTTTTTCTTATTATTTGGTGGAGTTTATCCTACTGACCTGAGCGCGGAGGCGAGGTGCGGCGGGTGATGCTGCTGCGCCGGCGAGCGCATGTTGCTGATGCGCTCGAGCAGGTCGTCCTTGAAGCTGCGCGCGCGCCGGGCCAGCTTGTTGGCTCCGCGCAGGGACCCGCGGTGCCCGGAACCCGGTTCGCCGCCGGACTCGCTCTCTGCAACAACAAAATTTGCATACAATCGCCGCCAAATTGTAACAAATTTAAGAGTCAAACTCCAGACCAAACAATAACGGATCGTAAACGTTTTATTAGTTACCTAACCAGTAAAGAGCTTTGGGTAATCATACCTTATGCGAAAACCAGGTCAATATTTTGGATTGAGAGAGTATTATTTTAAAAAGATCTGTTATCTTCGCACTTTGTTGCAACGCAGTAATATTTTAATTTGCGTATGATATGCTACACAACAATATAATTTTCCTTGCTACTGCAGACACGCCCTTAGGTTAACTCGGATGTTTTCCTGATCTATTCCTAGCCTTTCAACTTTTAGCCTAAGCACACTAGAGCTCAGTCTGCACTTACCAAAGATGGTTTCATCAAAGGATATGCCCAAGACAGAATTATTTAGGCGAGACATGTCCGTAAACAAAAAAGGTAAACTGTTTCTTCGCGACGAATTCGACATTATAACGAGTGCGTGGCTGTTGCAACGCAGTATGGTTGCTGACTGACATCCAGAGCCCCCAATAAGGAAAAGGTGTGGATACATTTCCTTATACAGTCTATGTCTGTGCTAATGAGTAATACCAGTCCAATTTATGTCTCTGTGTAACAATGTAGTGTTTTTTGACGAATAAAAGCGCGATCTTGGAAACCTGTCAAAGACCTCAAGAGTGACTCAATCGGATATTTATAAAGGTATGAAATAATCCGTGAACCAAATCAAAATGTACTTGAAATCACAAGGGCAGAAGGCAAAACAATATAGCTTTATCTTCTTGTATCGAGTTACGATACGCGCGTGTTTGTGCTGTAAGTGCACACAAGCAATTATTTACAATTCTATTATCATCATCCTGTCTATTTTCACGAATGCTTATATCATCGCAAACCTGATTGAAATAGATACGTACCTACAATATAATTATGTTCAAAAAAAGCAGACTCCCTCAAAAAATAAATGGAATTTAATTTAAATTCAAATAAATGATTGAATAATTTCAAATTAAACCACAAACTTAGGCCACAAACAAAAGCTCATGAAGTCATGAACATGAGTAAGTTCTAGAGGGAAACTCTGAGAACGATGGCTAATAACAAAGTTAGCACTTTGAACAATGACGAAGTATCCAAAAAGGACAATCGCAAAACGTTTACTCACACTTCTCAAGTTTTAAAAACAATCGAACGTGGGCAGCGTAGTACCGAGTAGTTGAAAGTAGTTTATGAATGAAGTCCCAGGAGTTGGCAACGGGAATAGTAGGATCAACACCTAGTTTTATCACAGTGATGACGCGGGAGTTTATTTATAGGAGCGGAGGCGACAGGAGGACGCGCCCATACCGCGGCTCGCCGAGACTGGCGACGCGAGGCAAGCCGACGGAGGGTCGAGTCGAGGCTTGGAGTGCGTCATACTCATCATAACATAAGCAGTAAGCATAAGCACACATTCGATATTAACGCCTACTTAGCATGCCGAGACGGTAGCACCCGCCCGTCGCCTCTCATCCTAATTCCGTAGACGGAGCAGCGTTATAAAATCGTAAACAAATGCTAATAAAATAAACTTAATTTATTCGTACAAATGTAGCGTCCGGAGCGTTTCATCTTTAAGTTTAAGGTATGATAAACAAGAGTTTTCTAAACTTTAAGTTTTATTATTTTTGGTGATTAAATCTGTTCGTTAAAATACCTATCTCCAATTTGATTTCCTTTTCTGTTAGTTTCCTGTCTACTATTAACGAGTCAACTTCCTTTTATAGATAAAGATCATAATCAGATTATATGAGTAAATTATTTTCTAATTTAAAATGTTTTACGAACGTTGCGTTCTGGCTATTATTTCACGCCCAATCGGGAAGTTGGTTAATTATTGTAGAGAAGTTGATAGAGCTAATGTTTAAAAATATTCAACTAGAGTCAAATTAAATAACAACACAAATAGATGCGATGATTTAGTGTGTAGCAATAGTAAACAAATTATCTAATTAATATTCATAGCTAGTTGTGCTTCCGACTTCTTTTAGAAAGTGTTATTAGAGCGAATCCAAAACATGCACGAAACTCACTGGCCATGACCCACATTTTTTTCCATAATTTAAGAAAATATTCTGCACGTGTTTTTAAACTCTCTAAGTTTGGCAATTTTGTTGCGGCGTGAAATCGAAAGCCAGAAAAACCCCCTTTAGTTTAGAGCTAAAATATTTCTAAATCTTTGTGTAAGAGAAACATTTACTTGGCAGAAGTCTGATCTACTTACACAGATAGAGACATTATCATATCATATTTTGCCAAGAAAACAAAGTATAGTCGGATCACTTCTCAGGAAGTGATTCACAATTGTATCAATCAGTTTATCTCATTGTAAAAATGCAACTAAGACAAACGCTCGTACACGCTCTACTATTAAAAGCGTAGAGGCGTACTCATTAGTCAACTGGTTTTTGCGTGCGGCCTTAACATTATCGCAACAATAAGAGCATAATGGTGTTCCCGCGTCTCTTACGTCTAGTTACACAAGATCAGACGTTTCATTACACCTCGCTTTTTGCAACGTAACATTGAGGCGGACGAGGAAGAATCTGAAAGCCTTTCTTCCGTGTCACTGGTACATGCACAGCGATATCTGGTTACTGTTACTGCTACCTTCAATTTTGAAATACGGCAATGAAACTGCATATCGCATTACGCATATGTGGAACAATAATAAAAATAACAGATGTCACGTTCACGTTCATAGCGTATTGCACACTTTTACAAATGTCACTTATAATAAAATTTCTACGCTACGGTTGGGGTAATCATACGGTACATTCTAACGACCGAGTTTTCTTTTTAAAAGACGGTTGTTTACCTCACTCTGGCTACGGATATATGAACAACAACAATAATATAAGCGTCTGGTCCTGACAAGTAGGTATAATCGTCGAGTCGACACGCCAAGAAGATGATAATATAAGATATAAGGTTGTTAGATTAAAATTATCAGTAAATCATGAAGGATCATTCATACCATTTTTAGTTTCTCCTTCGCAGGTTATCTGGCGATAGACGCCGCTCCCCGGCGCTGCACTGTTACGTGAATAGCAACGTTGCATGGGCCGTCTGCGAGCATCAGCTACGGAATATGAGTTCCTGGTATCATCTTTCCGACCACCAGATAAGCAATCCTCCGACGGCGACGCATAATGCTTCAATGTTTCATCATTCGCCAGATTCTGTAAACTGATTCCGTTTCTTATTTTATCTTTCACAATCTTTGTTTTAGCTTGTAACACCGCCAAGTTGTCCAAACTTTTGCACGGTGTAAGAGACTGTATGTTGTTGTTACGTATATCATTGTACTTGTTGGACTCCAAAACACTGAATCGTGGACAGTGGTCGACAATGATATCCGGTGTAATATAATTTGTGCGATCGACGCGTGTGGTTGGCGAAACCGATTTGTAGCGATTCCCACGGTGCTTGATGTTCTTAATGTTGCGTTTGATGACGGAAGTCCCTCGCTCCTCGAGGGCCAGGGCACTGCGCTCCAAAATATTCAAAGGGCTCAATCCGCTTTTGTAAACATGGTAGCTACGTTTGTTTCTCCTTTGGTTTTGATTGTCATCATGAATGAAGCTCTCGTCGTAATGAGGCATCTTAATCCTTGACAAGATTTACTCAGTAACTGTATTTGATAATCGTCTGTGCGTTTAGGTTAGCATGGCGTACATAGCGGATGCAGCACAAACAAAGCGATAACATCTGTAATTTATTCCTCTTTACTTATGATTTTCTCTTACGACTGGTTCCAATTTCCATAGCAACCGGAGATTGCATGCTTGTTTCTAGTTGTTCGCAGAGAAAGGGAGGGCCCTCTAGAAATCTTTGAAAGCCGACACTAAAGTTGAAATGGCGTTTTGCTTTAACTTTGATAGTTTTATGGCTCTGTCAATTCATGTTCTTGCGATTGTCTCGGATATATTCATCACATGACTCCTGTATCCAACATATCAGTCAGAATCCGAAATAGCACATGCGCAAGGTATATACAATTAGGTCATTATTTATTTACAGTACATAAACGTCCCACGACGAGCGTCGTTTGCGTAGCACGCGTTGCTTATGTGTTACCCAGACATCCCAGAAACCTTGGCATTTAATCCAAAGAATCCCAACATTAGTGAAGAATACTTTTGGATATTAATATATCATCAATCTCTTCTGAAGGTCAAGGTCGTCGAGATGTGTTTCGCACCAAATTCAGGTCGAACATAAAAAATTGCCGCACCTCGTTACATATCGGTGTTCACTCACTCACGTAACCAAACAAGTGCAATAAGTCACAGGCAGGTCCAATCGAAAGTTACGAAATCAAGTTTTGATAAATATTTACACTAGGGGGAAATTTCGGCAGCGAATTCACAACTTTCTCTAGAGAAGCGGTTTTGACTAGTAATTCTGATTGTCAAATTCACAATACAATTAATTTTGCACTTCTGGCAAGTCACTCCGATGTCTCCGATGTCCAGCAACAGGGGTCACATGCAGCAACCGCACTAACTGTAACTGCAATTAACTAACGCATGTGAGGAGAACAAAATGTCACGTCCAAACTGTTTCAGGCAGAAACCGTTTCGTGAAGCTCCACTGAACTGGTCAATGAAAAAGTTCAAAAAAGCCGCTCGATTTTATGGAGAAAAAACTGCACAATCTGAGAATTCATCGGCGCAACGAGCAGACGAACTCACGCGCAGCGGGGCATGCGATTGACGCAGGGTGGTCGGCGCGGAGATTCGCGCTCGAGTAGAGTGGTGCGCCCAGTGGCGGCTGCGCGGCGGCACTGCGGGCTGCGGCAGGCTGGCAGGTTGCCGGCCGCGGACGCTGCTGTCGCGCCGAGAGTGAAAGTGTTTGCTCCGCACATCTCCGCCGCATGCCCTCTAACACAGCTGTCCTCTGTGCTGCCCAGACAAAACGCTCGCCTCTAATCTTTAATCTGCCAACGTGTGACCATCGACATTACCTAACCTCGTAATCTCTTCCTACACAATACGAAATATCACCGGCGTATAATTTACGAGTCTCAGAGGGCGTTTACAACTGGCATATGACGAAATAACGCACTTCCGATATGCAATTACGAATGTTGCATGATATGGTATAGGTTGATTTAAGTGATTTAATGACCGTTAATTTTATTCGTAAACAATGCCCACATGTCATACTATTTAAGATAAACTTCATAATTATGAAATAAGTACCTATATTGTGCAAGCAAACACATTCTGAAGAAACAAAGACCGCAAAGATTTGCCTTGTTAATATTTCGCAGACTCTACATACATCAAGAAACATCAAAACAAACCATGAAGAATTGGAAAACACGACACAGAATTGTGATATTGGGGCCAAAACATCATGCAAAAAACACTAGTACAGTTCGGAAAGCATGTTCATAACAGAAAGTGTTAAAACGTAAAACGCCTACAAAATATTGAAATGCCATGCCAGATTGTAGAGCCATTTAACAGCACGGCAATCAATGGTCAACAAGGTAAAGTGTGCCAAAGATATCTGTGTCACTTGACCATTAGCAGCATATCATGAGTCGCATGTAACGACCAAATAGCCACCTAGTACACTAAGATACTAACACATATAAATCAGCTTTACACGCAACGGAGGAAACGCAAAATCTCAATAATTTCATTATTTAAGTCATTTAAAAAATCTTTATGAAAGTGGCAACAAAACGATGAAACGTTACTCGCACTTGGCGCAGCAGGACACAAACAGAGCGTGGTAATTACATAAACTTTCATACGGTCTATCCAAGAAAGCAAGCGATTAACGATTACGGCTAACTCTTAATCAAAGTTCCAATCGGTATCGTTTAGTGCCTTTTCTTCCGAGTGCGGAAAGGAGCACTGGCCACTGGCCACCGGCCACGGTCCATGCAGCTTACTTTCCAATAAACTAAAACTAGCCCGATCGTGATACCTAGCCTAACGGGATATTATACTTGTACGTACTTATCGCGGTGAGCCCACTCGGCTTTGAAACAGAACCTTCGCAGATAATACATGTATAACTACCGGTGAACTATAGAGCAATGTTTAACCAAAACCACAAAATAAATGCACAAATTAGAATTACGAAAGTCGCGTCGTGATGGCAGGATTTTCTCAACATTGCGGTGACAGAACAGCTCATCACGACTCTTTGCAGCAAGAAACTATAATGATAAACGAATTACATCGTTCTTTGGGCCGTCTCGTTGCCGCAAACAGCATAAAAAGGCGTCACGTCTGATGTCCCGTACTTTCAAACTAGAAGCGACAACGTTAGATAGATCGCGTGCCTTAATTTAAAAGCTAATAAAAACTGAAACGCTCTAAAAATAGGCGTGAACAACCTATCAGACCCACCAACTTGTCAAGTACAACTATTTGTTAATTTGACTCTACACTACAAAGACAAATTCTGATATGACAGTAGTATCAAGGAATAAAATAGGTAGCATGACCAATTATCTAAAAGTGTAAAGGCAATTTACCAAATCATATTGATTTAATAATTTGACTTGTACTTCCCTCGACTATAATGGTGGGCCCTCGTTCCCCACACAGGTGTTTGAATTAGAAAATATTCGGAGTAGTACACCTAGAGGCAGCATCTGTTTTAGACTGTTCAATACAAACACCGGGAACATAGGAGCACCTTAATTCGACATGCATAAACTTCTTTATAAAATTTCAGACGTACTTTCATAAAACGGAATGTGTGACTACAAACTACAAAGTTTACTCTATATTTTATTTATATTGTGTTGCGTTATTTACTTTCTTATCGTCCTGCACGAACTACTTTGCAGACGTCACGTCACGAGTATAACACGTTCACATCCACAAACAACAATGGCTACCATCAATTATATCAATACAGTAAGGTCGAACGCTTTTTTAAGATCTAATGAAGCCCCTCCTTAGCATCTGTTCAGATGCCAGGTTATTAAATATATCACAGTGTATGAAGGCCGAAAGCTATTTCCATTTAGTCAATTTTCTATTATTGACCATGATTGGCATTTCAAGTAAGTAATAATTCTCACGCGTGTTCTCACGTCTAATGTACGTTTGCCACAAAGTGCCTATCAATAGAATTCGGAAACATGTATACCTCGAGTATACATTATTAAAATGTTGTATAGATAACATTTAGCTATACAAATTGTGGTGCAAGCCTGAAGGTTGAACATTTGAGAGGCCCGGGCGGTATCACGCGCACTCATCGCTGAGCAAATTGATTTCTATCAAAGGGAGGTTGAGTTGAGGCCGGCCTCACTTGCGACTATTGCTGTGCTATTGCGCAAACCACCGACCAACAACTGTACACCAATGATTTAAAGACTACACGATGTGCAAATCAATAATTTACGCCGACCATAATTGGCTGAACTAATGTGCATAAAATTATCTGTGTAATCTACTGACATTGGATTTTTTGGACACTACCATCACGATTCTACAAATGTTCAATATCTACGAGCTTATAATAGCGCCTACTTGAACAGTGTTCATGTTTGAAACATTTAAAATACATGAGAACTAACGATTAAATATGATAACGACCTCCACAATTACGGACAAGATCATTGTAATAACAAATCATTTATTCCGACCTTCAATCACGAAAGCAAAAAACTTGATAGATGAATATTTGTAAGACATTCCAAAGCTACAAAATCTCTAGACATTTTCACCCGTAGAGTGTGACATGGAATGACTGAACAGGTGTACAGTTGCACGTACTAATATGTCGAAGGGCCAAGGCGATCTGCGTGCCGACTAGCCATCAAAGATCCGACACAGAGAGGATTGAAACGGCACATTCAAAAAACATTTGCACGAGCTATATACTCCGGGTAAATAGCCACAGATAATCGAGGAAGCATCTGCAAATGGGCTATTCATAACGGACAGCCACATTCAGAAGTGTCATTATTACGACATTCTAGTATTCATCTACCTTTATACGTAGGTAGTGCATTCTTAATACAATAGTGGGCTTTTTAGGTCAACTATAACCGAGGTAAGTAAGTTGCTTGGGGCATGAAATGCAAAATTATTTTTTGAATAGATTTGTTTTTTATTTGGAATGCGATTGCAGATCATGACGATTTCGAGGCACTACTACACTGTTTGAACGCAGGGTAAGAAGCTTTGACGATTGAAGAAATTGGTAATTGGTCCATAAGACAGATAAATACATCCATCCGCTTAAAAATAAATAAAATAATCGAATATTACCTACCTATGTGCATGTTCTGTAGAAACTGATGGAGCAAGGATACATATTATCATTACGAAAGCAGCCTCGATTTAAAATGCATTTGGTAGTATATCAATCAGAATTATTAATGCATAGGAAATAAATAAAATGAAGCAAGCAGGCACGTAGTGCAGTGGCAACTCAAGACATAGTCCCGTTAGTGCCTCTACAGAACAGATTTGTACGTGCACGGGTGTGTACCGAGCGGGAACACAAAAATAGGTAGCTATACCTAACATATCGATAGTTTTCTAGTGCCCCGCACCGTTTCGTACTCAAGTGATACTAAAACGAAATGTTTCCGCCTCGAGAATACATTTCATATCATACAAGCATTCCTCAGATTTTCACTTCCAAGTTGCTGCAGATTGTAAGCTTAGATTTTCCGTGTCTCGTATAAGTAGTATAAGTAGGCTTATTAATGATAATGACAGTAAATTTCTGCAGATTTTATATGATAGTATTAACCTACTAACGGATATGATAGAAACTAACGAGTAGACGAACGAAATAATAAAATACATTGGTATATAGGTATATCGAGAAAAATTAGCACAATGTACCAAAATTTAGATGGGTGGGAGCTTTAGGAACGTGAAGAAGTTTTGCGAACCGGTTTGGTTTGGATAGGAACGATCTCGACTGCACAAAACAAGCCCAGCCTGACCTTACCCAACAACAAGAGCAAAACTGTGAACAATATCGGCGGGAAACGGTGAATCTGCGGGCTCAAGCCGCAGAGAAATTTATTCTACTAAAATTATTAATACGAAAATAAGTGTCCGTTTGTTTGTCGCTCTTTCACGCCTAAACGTCTGAACGGATTTCAGTGAAATTTAGCAGGATGAAGATGGTATTCTGGAGTTGGACATTTTACTGCAGGGAAATGCCGCATTTCTTCAAGAAATCTCATTTATTCGGGTGAAACCGTGTGGCAGAAAGCTAGTGTATTAATAAAATAAGTCGGATGGCGGCGGCGTCGTGCAGTAGAGTGAACGGCATACGTAATGGTTTCGCGTTTATGTGAGCAGCGCCTCGCGGTGTACAACTACCAGCACCGATACAGGAATGTCTAATTCAAATAGCCCCATTTGAAAGTACACACGATCCCGAGTTCTAAGCAAATGTCTTCGCATCCGGTCCAACGGTATCAAGTTCTCGTATTTTTAATAGCTTATTCAATACGACTGAAATCGTAGGATAGTAATACAATATTTTGACCTGATTTTCAGCCTAAATACCTAAACACAAGGAAGAGGATCCCGAGCGACGGATCCGCCTGATCTGGGACGGCAAAAAGAGGGCTCGGCGGATACGGAGAACAAGTCCAGGTCACCCTGACCATAAAATCTGCTTGCTCGTCCGTCCGGCTTTATCAGAAACAGCGGAACAGCTCTGGTGAACTTTTACGACCGTATACAAGGCGTACACTGATATTCGCGGTTCATTACGAAAATATAATATAAATTACAATTTACATATTATATGCCTTCATGAAACACAAGTGTTGTTAGTTGAAGAAGCTGTCGTGATTCTCAATTTGAGTGTCTTTTTAATAAGGAAAATGGACCATACCTTGCATATCCGGTAATAGTTTAAGCTATTCTTACTCGCCAGCTGGCGCCACTATCAACCTGTGGCGCGTTGTGTCGACTTCCGTCGAACTGTCATAGCGTTTGTGATTCTCGTGCAAGTTGCAACGAGAATATTTTTGAGTGAATTTTAAGTAAATATAGAACAAATTTATCCAAATTCACAAGTGTTATTAGGTGTATGTGAGTGTTTGGTGTATTTCTCGCACAAAACATCCAAAATGTGCGAGATTTATCACCCGTTCGGACTTCGGGCTTGTTACTACGAAGAAGGAGACAATGACCCATGCCGAATCCTCGGAGGAAACCGGTAAGTTTGCATCTCCTTCAAACAAAATAACGATATAAATACTTAAAGTATCATATCGGACCCACTAGTAGACAATCTGACGGCTCAGATAAGCCGTACGCTAAGTCACGTTTTCCAATAACCAAACCTCACAACACCCATTAAAACTTTGACCAAATATTGTCAATACTTCTGCAATACCAGTAACACAGAGAAATAAGGTCCAAAAAGTATATGCTTTTTCAAATAACCTCACTTTTAGCAAATGTTTTTGACAAGTAGAAATTATGTCTTAACCAGTAAAAAACTATCAAACATTCAATGTTTAGGCCTTGGAATGTATCCGAGACAGGGAACACTTGCAGCCTTATACTACAATACCTCATTAAATATGTCCTGTGTCAAATAAAGCAGGGTAGAACTCTGATAATGCTTTATAAAAATTTGCAATTACAGAACAGTTCTTGGCTAGCCTTCTAAGGTAGTCTTAAATGGAGACAATATCCTACTGCAAATCATATCTGCTAGGGACTAAGCACCTAGATTCAAAGGATCAGGTTGTAATATCCTTATCGGGGATATAGTCTTCCTTGTTCAGGCGTGGATCAGACATGAATTCTAACTGTCAGGTTATGCAGATAGATCTTAAATTGATTCATTCTTGTATTGCCATGTTGTCCCAAAAGTCCAAATTATCTCTCAACACATCATTTGGCTTTAAAGAACTTTCTTCATAGAGATAAGCGCTCTCTAGCAACAAAGTTTGTGTTTGTGTTGTGGCAAGCAAGAGTATAATATGTAAATGATTGTGTTCTAATAAAGACATTCAATTTAATTAAAGAATGGCCAAGTTGAATCATAAAGCGACTTATAAATCAGTTTGATAGTAACGGAGTATAAATCAGGTGGTGCGCACTGAAACCTGAAACATAAAAGTGCTTTCATTCTTGTCACTAATATTCTTGTTCTTGCTATTATCTGCCTTAAGTCAGTCTCATGTTAAGTTTTTAGCAGAACATGTTACTCTCTCAAAATAATATATAAATTCAAGATATATCGGTCACAGGTATCTATTTGAATTCATTACACATGTTGATATTATGTTAATTTTTATACTAGGTATTTAAATAGTTTTTTCCTAATGGGAAATTACAAGGCTAATTAATTTCTTATAATTACTATAAGAATAGTAAAGTCAAGTCAAGACTTATAATAACCTTTTCTTATACCTATTTTACTTAATTTTAGAAGTTTTATAAGGAACTGTGAAAGGTTTTATTTTATGATTAGCTACAACTTATTAGCAGATTTTTTTTTCTTTGTCTATTCTGGAAAGCTTGGGTATGCATAGTACCTATAACAGCAATGAAGTTATCAGTGTTGAAGTAGTGAAGCGCTCCTTCATTTTTAATATAGTAAATATGCTTAGGTGAATGTAACTTAACAGTTTGTTACTGAAGCTTATGTGGAAATGTGATCTGATCATAAGATGATTTTCTGTTAATATTGCTGTCAGGGCTTATGGTCTACCGGGCAATAGACAATTGTTATTGGTCTTACATAATATAATATATCAATATTTTATATCTGTACTGTGGAGTTACATTGCTGCTTCATTGTATTAAAGTTTTTTACTCACATGGTCTAATTATGTCCTCTACACCAACATAAAATAACAACACAATAAGTAAACTTATTGCTAAAACAAATCAGTGTTAAAATTTAATTTAAACAATTCAAAGAGAAAACCATTTATTTTATCTCTTATTTGCACATGATATTCTTTACAGTAGTTTAATTGGGTTGTAGAAACCTAATATAATCCCATGTGCTAAGATTTATTTATTGTAATAAATCTTCTCCTTAAGAAATGTTCTTAGGAAGGTTTTTAAATACTCAGGCTTTGATAGCTTTCAGTATTCTGACATTATGTAAAGTTCACAGTTCAAATTATTTCAAGCTGAAATATTAGATCTGGTGCTTATAAAGACAGCTGTATTGCATTTCACATATATTATAATATGAGGTACATAGACCACATACCAAATCTGGTCATTCAAAATAATTTTAAAAGTCAATCATGACAAATTATAACTCACTTCCATCATATTAACGAATTTATATAACTATTGACAACAGCAACAGCTATCGCAGCAAATGCGTAGTAATTTACTAAGAGCTAAGATGAATTAAGATGATCCACGTTTTGACACAGCCTAACGCTTGTCATAACAGGATCCAAGTTTTGACACAGCCTGACGCTTGTCATGACAGGAAATGCACAATCCAAGTTTTGACACAACCTGACGCTTGTCATAACAGGTAATGGCCCAATTATTACTAGGTATCCCTACCTATATGATGTAATGGGCAAAGGATTGGTAGTAGTTCTAGCTAACACTACCAGCCTACAACCTCCGGGAGGTTTTGAAAGGAAAACCAGATCGTACCTGTATGAGGCCGGTTTCATTCCAATGACCCCGGTGCCCCCTAGCTACGGACGCGATTTTCTTTTGGAAAAAGGGGGGGGGGGGGGGTAAGGGGCGTTAGGTCCCTCTGCCCGCCTTACATTACCATCTTTAAACGATGTACGTAAAATCGTACTCGACAATTAATATTGTACACGGAGTACGGCCTCTTCGGCGCAACCTGCCGTTACTGGGATAAGATTCTCTGTAAGACTCTGTATTTCCTACTACAATTCATACGCTGACTCAAAAGAGCAACATAGATATGAATATTGGCACTCTCTGAGGAGTGTAATTCTCTAATGATGACAGTTTTCAGGAAACGTGTCAGTAAAGGATCAGCAAAAGATCTTATTTTATTATAGTTACTAGCCAAGTCTACAATACCTAAAGACTAGACAAGAAAGACCTGCGACGGGTCTGAATACAATTTAAAAATCTCCCGAAGGCTTTATTATACTAGAACTTAGTACTATCTAGTAACTAGATAGGAATAGGGTCTCAGAAAGACCTACAATACATCACTAGATATTAAAGACGACCTGCTGAAGGTTTGATGATAGTAAGAGTCTCAGAAAGACCTTCGTTACATCACTAACCATTAAAGACGACCTGCGGAAGGTTGGTAGATAGTTAAGAGTCTCAGAAAGACCTAAGATACAACACTAGCCATTAAAGACGACCTGCGGAAGGTTGGAAGATAATATTGAATGGTCATATTGATCTCAAGTGATCTGCAGGAGTTCCATTGTTTTTGTTGTCTAGGTACAACTATAATAGCCTGGAGTTAACGCTGTGCGTGCTAACCAGGTTGTACACATACACATCTGATGTACCTAGTGTGCGTGGAAAATTATAAACCTTAACGGTTATAATTTGGTCATCCCATACTTAGCATGATTATATTGGCTGGACGAGCTTGGTTATAGTATACATACCTAGTTATGCTATACAACCACAGGTTCCTTGTTGTACCTCATTAATAAAGCCTAATAATGTACTTGGCGAATCCTGGTACTTAATCCTGTTACTGTTATTATTGACAAGGATATTAAATGAAGTCATTTGGCTAATAGTCAGCCTCATGTTGAGTTTTGTGACAGGAAGATGGTATTATTGTCCTGTAAACATTTTATACTAGGTTAATACTGAACCTTAATACTGATAACAAGCTCACATACAATCGGGTTCTAGATTCCTATCGAGGAAGGGTCAAATTAATAGGTGTCGTTCACAACACCTTAATGCCACAATGTTTCATCAAAATTAAACAAATTTAAAAGTAAATTTGGTCTAAAAACAAACTGTTACGGCACAAAGTTTATTAGGCTGCCTATAAATCCTGAATACACAGAAAGAAGGGGAAAAAGTACCTTTATGTAATATCAAAATTGATTTTAATTTGCAAGTTCAATGAAATCAATTCGTTATTTATGTATTCAGTAATTTGATACCTACCCCATCTATTTTGTTCCTTAATAAAATTTAAATATTAATTCACAGTGGTAACTTATCTTATCAATTGCTGATAAGTATTATGTTGAGATAATTTAAATTATTTTAGGACTTGACATAATTAAAAATCTCAATAAGAGCTAGTTATCAATGCTCAGTACCATGACAATAAGTATAAATTGACTTATAAGAAGATAATTTATTGATTAGTAAATTAAAAGATTAAATCTTTTAGACATAAACCCTACAAATAAGTGTGGGTTTCTAGTTTTTGAAAGTAAATAGGTATTTCTTTCTATCAATATAAATCAATATATTTTACTCTGTTACACAGCATAGTGTAAATTAAAATTGACTGTGTGAATAAGTATTTTCATTAAATATAGGGTTATTTTAGTTAACCGTAACTTTTCATCAAGTTTTCAATTTATCTAATTGTTATTCTATTCTAATTTAACAATTGTAATAAATAATCATCATTCACATAGCGTTTGTGCACCAGCAGATAACAAACACGTCTTCAACTAACAACACTTGTGTTTCATGAAGGCATTATAATAACACTGTTTTGCATTCCAACAAAACAGATATTATATGTAGAATGAAACACAAGTGTTGCAGCAAGGTCTTGCTGGTGAGTGAAGACGCTATGACAGTTCGACGGAAGTCGACACAACGCGCCACAGGTTGATAGTGGCGCCAGCTGGCGAGTAAGAATAGCTTAAACTATTACCGGATATGCAAGGTATGGTCCATTTTCCTTATTAAAAAGACACTCAAATTGAGAATCACGACAGCTTCTTCAACTAACAACACTTGTGTTTCATTCTACATATAATATCTGTTTTGTTGGAATGCAAAACAGTGTTATTTTTAAATGCGGTATATTACAATAAATAACTGAGTTTTAATATCGTGAAGATCGTATAATGATAAAAATACCCAACAAGTCATTCAAATTCTATTTATCAATAAAAAAAAATTACGACTTCACTTTTATGATATTTAAAAATACGAAAATAATATGTTTATGTTTTACAAAAAAAAATTATGATAAAAAACTAACATGTTTGAATTAACTGAAATAAAATCAAGAATTTATCTAGTGCTTTCACTCTTAGAAATAAAATAGGAAATGCAACACACCTAACATCATTCTTGTTTTTATGCATCAACTGATAGTTTCCAAGGTCTGGGAAAACCTATTGTAATAAAATAAATATACTTAGCTAGACTTAGCTAATAACTGATTTAATAATAGAGACAATGACAATAATAACTCTTCTTTATCAAAGCATGATAAGATAATTAAACATTTATTAATTTAGAGTTAATTTCACCTGATCTGGGGTTAATTAAATAAAATTAAATCAATTTTGCTATTATCATGAAATAAGAAAATTGATTTTGGTAGCTAAGAATTTTCTAGTTACCAAAACCACATTGGTCAAAGAAGTGAGCCAATACTTTTGTATTTTTTGTGTGTACAATACACAGTACACACCACCTAGCCAGACTGGTTGGAGTGTAGCCTTTGGGGCACTATAGAAAAAAGACTTAAAAAAAATCATAGTGCCCCAAAGCTTATACTTCAACTCTTCCACGCCCTGAACTTGGCTCTCTGACCAAATATTTTTTGCCTTTAAGTGTTTCTGGACACAATACAAAATCAAAATCTGGACAAAATTCAGTAGTTATAATTTGTATTTTTGGTATACAATAACACTTTGGGTAACAAAAAGATCAAATAACACTATCTGTTTTTTTTTTTTTTTGAAAAATGACTATATATTATTCTCTGGCTCAGTAAAAACTAACTTTAAATCTATACTATAATATAAAGAGGAAATATTTGCATTTTTGTGTCTGTGTATATAGGTATGTTTGTAACACTCGAAAACTACTGGACCAATTTTAAAAATTCTTTGTACGTTCTTCAAGGCTACATTCACCCTGAGTAACATAGGCTACTTTTTATCATGTGAGAGTAGGTACATCATTCCCACAGGAAAACGTTTTTTGCAGCAGGTGACAAATAGGTATAGTTTGTTAGTTGTATGGAAAGTTTTTTTTTACCTCTTCAGCTAAGGCATGCTCACTTTATTAAAGTTAGCCAACTATACCAGAAATAATAAATATAGGTAGTTGCTACTATTGAAGTTACAAGGATTAAAATTGTATGGCAATTGAACATTAGCTACAAAACATAGGTTATAGTAAAAAGGGAAATCTTTTGCAACTTACATCTAAGTGACAGGGTAGGTAAGGTCCACCTACAATATTGGTGAATCATTCTGTTATTTACTAATAGGTATGTAGATAGAAACATGCTAAAATACCAAACTTTGTGTGGACTATCAGGAAATCAGACATACCTACAACCATAATATACCTACTTCACAAAAGTAATTCAATTTCACGTCCGAAATGTTCCCAAGACTGATCACGATTGTGAAGACCAGCAGCAGGCTGTATCAAGCTATTAGAGAATTCCTCACTAAAACCCACTTTCATTCAAGGCTATTCTAGTGAAAAGAGACAAACCGAAACCTAGCATGTAGATATTCCAATCCACGTCGATAAAAGTATTCGAAAGAATGAAAAAGCAGAGTTGTTACGCATAGCTTACCTTGCCCGCATTTGTCAGTCTTTGGAGTAGAAGTCATTGTAAACTGTACCACATACCACTACGGCATATTACATTAATTTAATTGAGTTCGTAGAATAAACTGATCAGAAATTAGACTAATATTTATCACAATAACAACAACTATGACGAGAACTAAACCAACCGGCGGCCATTTTTGATGTTTCGAAGTTCTTTTCTTTTTTCTATATTCCAAAAACGGAAGCAAAGGTTTTTAAGATTAAACAGCTTAAAAAAAAACTTAAACTGAATGAATGTATGAATGAACGAAACCACCCATGCAAACATACTCGAACCAAATCTGTCGGTGTATACTTGGTGTATACAGTAGCCCGCGAAAAGATGGCGCCACTAGTACAAATGGCAACACTGAGTCAAATGTCATTTCGCTAATGACAGCGTGTGATACTGCGGTGATTTTTGTGGAAATGATTTCTATTTTTGTGACGAGTTATTTATTTGCTTAGAGCCAGAATGTCGTTATATCCCGATAAAATATAACGTGTATAAAATTACTCGTCAATTTTAGTGATTTTCGTGTTGTTTTTGAGTTGTAAAAGTGTTGTATTCCACACTACGTAATCATGGCGGATCCGCTGAGTTTACTTCGCCAATATAATGTAAATAAAAAAGAAATAATTGAACGTGATAATCAAATTATATTCGGCGAGTTTTCCTGGCCGAAAAATGTTAAAACTAACTATCTTATGTGGGGGTAAGTTATCATTCTGTTCATTGTTCAAATAATTGTCTTTTTGCATTGACTGCAGTATGTTGGACTCGTTTGAGAAAATGCCACGCAAATCAGAGTTTACTAAAGTAAAATGTACGCTTTTAGGTCTGGAAAGGAGGGCAATGTCAAGGAATATTATACACTGGAGTGTCTCCTGTTTATTCTCAAAAATATCCAACTTACCCATCCAGTGTATGTCAGACAGGCTGCTGTAAGTACACATGCCTATGCTTTGATGAATTCTTATGTTCTATACACAAAATTTACTCATATTGTTCCATTCAGGCAGCAAATATTCTTCCTGTGCGCCGTCCAGACAGAAAGGAGCTCTTGGCGTATTTGAACGGAGAAACTGCTACATGCGCTTCTATAGATAAGAGCGCTCCATTGGAAATTCCAACACAGGTATGCATTAATTGCCCAATATTGTACAAATAGTAGCAAAGACTGTAAAATCTTGTTCTAAAATATTTGTATTTCATAATAATAAATTTTATAAAAAGGTGAAACGCACACATGACCATGAAGGAGGGGAATCTGCAGCAAAGAAGCCTCGCATTGAGGAGACTCATGTGCAAAAGGTGCGAGAGCAGTTGGCAGCAAGACTCGATGCACCTAAAGAAGCTTCCGTCACAGTTGATAACATCAAGTAAGTTGATTGATAGAGAATATAATCTTAAAGTGGGTTTTTTCTGTTCTTCTTCTTCTTGTCGAGTTAAGCTCTGCATATAGAAATTAACTTTAGAAAGTTTTTGTTATGTAAGAGTGTCCTTTTATATAGGGATATCCAATAAAATAAAATGATATGCTGATATACCGTAAACATTTTATAATTTTGTAAAGTTTTAAAAGACAAAGTTCTGGTTACAATAATGCATTCCATTGTGCCATTGATTTAGCAGAAAGATTAATGATATCAAAAGTGTGTATGAGTTTAGGGTTTTTAGGAAATGTGGAACCTTAGGTTTGTCAGTAACCCACATCTCTGTGGCTATCATACATACACTTTAATTAACTATCAACTGCTATGCTATACTACTATTATCTTTCCTAAACAGTATTATTTTCTCAGGTCACTATCAGAAGCTATGTCAGTTGAGAAAATCGCTGCAATCAAAGCCAAGCGTTTAGCAAAGAAAAGGACTACTATTAAGAGTAATGACTACTCTGACACACTGGGGGTGGTCGGATCAGATCTGAGAGCGATCCTCGATTACGATGTAGACCTCACTAAAGATATCATCAGCCGTGAAAGGCAGTGGAGAACCAGGACCACAGTATTACAAAGCAATGGAAAGGTAATTAATATTTTTTATTTATTTTTCTCCTTCCTGCTATGCATCTGCCATCAAATATAAAAAAGCCTTTATCAGATTGTATGGAAGGAATGGTAATTATGTAAACTATTATTAATGACTTCCTAAGTATTGATTGATGTGATATCTTAATTGTCATTATAAAATGTTATTAATGAAAATTAATGGGTCTCAATCATAATCATCTATTCATTAAGTATTAACCCTTCAATCAAAACAAAAATACTTACGAAAATGAGTCATAAACTGAACAACTTTCCTAATTAGTGGGACAGTTATCCATTTATAACTGAAGATTTTTAGTTTAGACCGCACTAGAGCGACACGGCGCGACAAAAGATTCTTTGCAAATTAGATATCAGTGATCTGGTTAAATCTGCTATTTGATTGAATTACTAGCTAATATAATATTTGCTTTTAACAGATTTTCGCCAAAAGCATACTAGCTCTTCTGAACAGTATAAAAGCCCGTGAGGAAGGGCGACCGGGCTTGCCACGACCTCAACCGGTCATTATGCCACAACCCACTGCCTTACCCGCACAACAGGCTCAGTACAACAGATACGATCAGGAGAGATTTATCAGGCAGAAAGAAGGTTAGTAGCAGACTGATAATGTTTATTCTCATAGTAGGCTGTCATTAGAACTTAAATTGTATGGTGTTAGAGATGGGGGAATATGAATGATTCATTCGAAATATCATTTGAATTACTCGATTGTGAAAAGTGACCATTCGAAATATTCGAATGAAAAATAATCATTCGAATTAAAAATATCATTCGAAAGAATTGAAAGAAAATTATCAATCAAAAAATGCGCAATGCTATTATTAAAAGTAAAATTCTTTTAAAAAATATTAATTTTTTTCATAAAATTGAATAACGAAGGTAGAAATAAACTTTTATATGTGGTTTCTTTGACATCCGAATTAATCATTCGAATGATTCATTTGATATAATATTCGAAAAGTGAATGAAAAATCGAAATTTATAATCATTCGAATGGACCGAAATCTATTCGATTACTAGGAATGAAATCATTCGAATAATTCGATTGTTGAAATTTCCAACAATCGCCCACCGCTATATGGTGTTATATCAATTTGTTCAAAGTAATAGTCCACACTATTATCTAAACTTTATAGTAGGTATAAGTGCGCCAAGTGCGTTTGTGGCGACCCACTCTTTCTATAGAACAAAGTAGTAGTATACAGGCAGCACAGCAATATAACAAAACCCTCAGATTCTTTTACTAGCTTTTACAATATACCTAAAAAGATAAGGAGCTGTTACATTCTTTGTTTTTATGCCTCCAAGTCTAGTTCCGAAGGTTCTACTAGGAAGAGGCAATAACCACTTTCGTGTTTTTTTTCTCTTTTTCTGCCATTTGCGATCTGTTGGCGATCGCACGACATTTGAGGTCAACAATCCATCAGCTTTTCTTTCCCTGCGTAGTCAGTTATTTTTTTTAGGATTCTATGCTGTTTCAATCATCTTGAAGAACTACTTGTATTGACTACCTTGTTCATAAATAGGAAATAGTTTTGGCCATACCTACTAAATCATGGAGTTATAGCACACTGGCAAGCACATTCTTGTAGCTAACTTATCATAAACATTTCTGACGTTATTTACTTGTTTACAGAGACTGAAGGGTTCAAGATCGACACTATGGGCACCTACCACGGTCTGTCGCTCAAGTCAGTGACGGAGGGCCCCAGCGTGCCGCTCGCCGCGCGCACGCCGCAGACGCCCAGCCATGCCAGACAGATGCCACGTGAGTACTAGTTTTTAATTCGTATTTTATCGCCTTTTTAATAAACTATGAAATTTATTCCAATTTGAGTTATTTACAGCAAGAAAACTACTACAGTACGGATTTCTTATTTTAAAACCAACTGTACATTGTATTTAGAGCTGAACAGTCTCACTTTTTTCCCTCACGAGGTAGGCAGACCGTAAGACGCCTAGTAAAACGCGCATTCGCCACGTGTGACAAGGCCAAGGCTAAACAGTAATTTCAGAGAGTAAGAACCGTGTATTGCCATAGTGATAGGTTGTCTAAATTACATTAGATAACTGAAACCTTCGAATCCCTTACCTAGTTTTTACAGCATGCTCGGTAAGAGAAGCAGCTGGCCCATTCTATGTTTTTTTATCGCTCTCAGCTCAGTCCAGCATGAAAGCATGAAGCTGTTTTCTGTTCTGAGTGCAATAGTTTGTTAAATCGTTCCATTCACAGAAACCGGTCCGGTCTCGATGTCGACGCCGGGCCCGATGCGCACGCTGCTGCCGGCGGCGGCGGCGCGCCCTCCGGCCGGCGGTGTGGGCAAGCGGCCCTCCCGCACGCCCATCATCATCATCCCCGCCGCCGCCACCTCGCTCATCACCATGTACAACGTCAAGGACATGCTGCAGGAGCTCAAGTGAGTATATTAATAGACGTGAGGGAAGTGAGGGCCGGGAGGGATGTGAGGCCCTGGAGGGAAGGGAGGGACGGGAGGCAAGTGAGGCCCGAGAGGCATGTGAGGGACGGGGGAGGTGTCTACGCTCGCCCCAGCGTCCCGCGCGCTACCGACGCGCCCTCTCGTGACGATCAGCTGCGAAAATTATATCTGTCACTTCATCCGAAACCGCGGTCCGTATATTTACTTGCATTTTCTTAATCCTATTGTAAATTACAGTCCAAAATTTTATTTCTCTCCAATATAAGGAACCTTAAAAAAGGGAGGGACGAGAGGAAAGGGAAGTGAAGGAAGGGGATGGGGGATATTGCTTTTCCGGGCTGAACGAAGTCTGCCGGGTTCGCTAGTTATTGTATAAATTAGGACGTTAATAGCTATGTTTATTAGAAGGTTACATTTTGTGTTTTTATATTTCTAGGTATATTCCTGTCGAGCAAAAGAAGGCTGAAGGCGCGGCGCGTGAAAACGAAATACTATTACAGAGGAGGAAAGGCCCGGGCGGGGAGCACGCACAAATTAACTCTGCGACCATTACGGTAAGACAAATTTACAAAAGTTCATTGAAATAAGCTATTTCTTAGTAAAAATAGTCATCCGAAATCTATTTTGGACTCTTTATGTTAAGTCAGGCCGCTTGTTATTTCTATGTAGGAAATGATTATTTAATCTTCGCAAAAAAAAAAACACTTGTTTTTTTGCAAAATAACAGTACTAAAAAGTTAATTTTTATTAAAACCGGAACGGCACCAATAAAACACGAAAAAACATACTGAGTCAATTAAAAACATACTGAGTCAATTAAAAACATACTGAGTCAATTAGTTTTATCGTCTTGGTGTACAATCGCCTTTCGCTATTGGAGTGACTTGCTTTTCTATTTTTGGGGATATGTTATGTACAATCGATTTTCTTTTTGCAGATTGTAAGTAAAACTATCTATATTAAACATAAACATATGCTAGAACCGTGTTTGCATGAAAAGGTATATTTCTTAAAACCAAATCAATACATTACATAATAATTTCACGCGCCTGATAATAATATGGCGAAAGGGGTAGACAGTAGCTAAGTGAAGTGTAGAACCTTTGTAAATCGCGAAATAAGACTGAGAAGGCTGAGATATTTTTAAGGATTTTTGTACTCACAGTGCCATATAAAAAGGTAAAAATTGAAAATTCGCTTGACTAATTTGACTATCTGCTCGGTAGCTCAGTTGGTAGAGTGATGAAAAGGCATTTTGAAGGCGATATTTATGTTAGTTGATTTGTCCCAGGTACCGTACAGAGTGGTGGACAACCCGGCGCGGCTGTCGGCGGCGGAGTGGGACCGCGTGGTGGCGGTGTTCGTTCAGGGACCCGCCTGGCAGTTCAAGGGCTGGCCCTGGGACGGCAACCCCGTACAAATCTTTGCTCACAGTAAGTTTTACAAAAATTTACGCTAAAACGGTACTTGTCAGAAACGTTTGTTATATCTTTTTCAATCCAATGGTACCCTGCTGGTACAAATGGCCCGAACAGTATTCATCCATATCCCTCTATCTTGCGCAATGATCTTCGCTTCCTCCCAAGTCAAGCGAGCCGCCTTCAACTCTGTCCACTGTGCGGCACCATGTACACACAGGTCTGCCAGGTCTACTTCGACCAAATGTAATATCTTATGTATAAAAAAATATACAAGTTCATAAATTTTTTTTTTTTTTCAGTATGCGCCTTCCACTTAAAATTCGACGAGATGAAGCTAGACGCTAACGTGGCTCGCTGGGCGGTCACTGTATTGAACCTCAGCCGCACCAAGCGGCATCTCGACCGCGCGCTGCTGCTCAGCTTCTGGGAGTCACTAGATAAGTGAGTGATCTATAGAAAACCTACTATGATCATTACCGACATAACTCTACTATCGCTTAGGTGTCGCAATCTCTACTATTGACTGTCGCTATCGCTACTTGCAGTTAGTTTCGTGGTACAGGAAAAGTAAATGTAATTGACCACCTCATCTCGACCGTGCGCTGCTTCTCAGCTTCACTCACTAAGCTTCAGTCACTAAGTAAGTGATCTCGTCAAAAAGCCAGCCTACTTCAAACCCTACTATGATCATGACGGAAACAAGTCTACTATCGCGTCGGTGTCGTAATCTCTCTACTATTAATGTCGCTATCGCTACATGCACTAGTTTCGGGGTACGGTTAATGTAATTGACGACATAATATAATATTCATTTCTTTTTATATCCCTTATCTTACAAGAAGCATTCTTAGTTTAGATTTTTCTATTACAATACTTTTATTTTATAAACTCTTTTTCTCGTTGTTACAGGCACATGATGAAGAATAAGCCTCACCTTAAGTTTTAATTTATCACATACCGCTGCATAGTATATAAATTGACCCATAGTTTAGTTACGATGCGTGAGACAAGAGTACGTCAAAGGTAACTAAGTCAACACACCATATTATGAATATGGACTTATTTTAGGTACATTCAGTTGCTAAAATGTTGATTTTGATATGTTATAAGTGCAGTGCTAGTTTTAGTGATTTTTAAGCCCTTTAAGTGACCTCTAGATAGACTAAGTCCGTTATCATTTATTTCATTAGTTCTTCCATTTAGTGAAAATTATGTGCCAATTTCTAAATAAATTAATAGAATGAGCTGTTTTTAAAAAAGCATTCCAGCAGGCAAATTTCACCACATTCCCAGCTTTGTCATGGCTTACCGACTACTATCTGCGATATTGACCGGGAGCAACGGCTTAACGTGTCTTCCGAAGCACGGAAACGCTCGAGTTGTTATACCACTACCGGTTACCCATCCATGGCCTGGCCATGGCGATGGTTGCTTGACATTCGTTACCGGAATTAATGAGCCACGAGCGAGTCTATTGCCGTCCCTTTCTGTTCTCTAATGATTATTCTCAATTTGTGCAATAAACTTTGAAGTTCTAGTTGCACACCCATCACAAATACATATGTCACTATAAAATAAAGGGTGTAAGGGACAGTGTATTGAAAATTGAAAGAGTTTGCTCAATCAATGAAACTAAACAACTTGCACTAGCTAGGAAATTCTTCAGCTAAATGAAAAAGAAAAATTTGACATCCCCATACAAAATGACCACATTGATCCATACCTTTTCTTTTTCATTTACCGGAAGAATTTCTTTGTCAAAAGTTGTTCAGTTTTGTTGACTAAGCAATAATTTTAGTATTCAGCACACCGTTCCTTACACCTGTTGACTAGATTTAAAAGACTTAATTTTGGTCAACATTTCTGCAACTGAATGTGCTAGCTATTGTAATGTAATGTATTTAGGTTTGCGGAATTATCATGCAAAGGTCTTGTTTATTGACATTTTAATCTTTGTTCTTTCGACACTAAAATAAATGCATTGTTGACTTATACATTTTTATTATTAGTCCTTAAATATTTAGTAGGTTTATAAATAAAAGTCGGATATTTCATCTGTCTTTATTAAAATTTTATTCAATTCATTGATAGTAACAATAATAATTCTGCTCTTTCATAAAGAGATAAGTACATTATGTATTTATAGGTATGCACTATATGATATTTCATATTTTTGTACACAAAATAAAACCATTATTCGTTTACCCATAACAATATCACATCGTTAGGTGTGTACTTTGAGTGTGCCCGATTTGCTTAATTATTACAGTTATAAATATCAAATTCTTTTTGTTGAAACTCTGAAATATGGGCTTGGTAGCAATTCTAAACATAACTCATACCTACTAAGTTCATTTCTTTTTATTAAAACATTTTCGTCAAAATTCTAATAACAGTCGATAAATATAAAATAACTTCAAACAATGCTTCCAGCGTCGTCCTGCCCCGGTAAGGAATGATAGGACCAAATTTTACCGGTCGCAGGCATCAGCCGGTTAAACATCTTAAAAATGTTAAAAACACACTTTAGTCTTTAAAAATGGGATAGGTAGAGCCACTGGTTGCAATTTTGGGACATCAATATCTTTCGCAAATAACATCAGTTTGCCATTTCTTCATTGTTTATAATTTTATTTTATTTTTGGCAACCCTAGCAGAAGCGGTAAAATGTATTTAATTTTTTTTCTACTAAGCGAATTTAATGCATAGACATTTCTTTTCTCATTTAACACCTCTATCCTCACAGCATTTTGAGCATAAACCGCTGATAAACAATATACACTATCCCATACTAGTAAGTAACTGTTTTACTGCAAAATGTTAATAAAATATTTTTATTATAAAAATCAAAACACGTCTAACTCTATTTATTATCGTCTAAGGTTGACTATGATGATGATGAACTAAGGACTATGAGTTAAGCACAATCACTCATAGTGACGCGAATAGGGTGAGCCTCCTGAGATAAGTTGCATGATGAACAGTCGAAGAGAAACTTCAACATTCAAAATAAGCTCGATTTCATACAAATTTCTTGAAACTTCCAATTCATACATAATTTTAGCTGCAACGAGTAAATCAGTGATATGAAACTGTTAGCAATTGTTCCTATTTTGAAAATTTTGCTGTAGTTACCACTGATTTACGTACAAATGTATGTCGAATCCCGGCGTAAATACATGAACATATTGTAAAAAATTAATATTCTATCTTCAAATTATACAAGTTTTGATTGATTCAATGAACTCGATAATTTATCCACTAAATGCTTTACATATTTATTGCTTGTCGTATCTAGTCTTATTTCAGTAGCAACTTGGCTCTCAGTCGTGACCCCATAGGAATGATTCGTGCAAACTAATGAAATGAACATGATAACTACTATATCTCTCATGTCATAAGTATTTAGCTAATTTCTCAAAAATATTTATCAATTGGATGCTCTTTACATTTTACCTAACTAATAATCATCGTTATGAGAATCAAGTAATATGAGACTGTCCGATTAGTTATATAAGATCTACTACAGATACTAAGGGCTAATTTTACAATGACATGGTTATAGTTATAGACATCCATAATGTTTGTACTGTAAGAAATACATTGACTGAGTTTTGTCTATTTTATTTCAAGTACCAATTTTATTACAACTATCATTTCTGACTACCCTCGCTAATCGGACTTAACGGCTTTTTTTTTTTTTTAAATACTTACAAATAAATAAAAAATCTCAGATTGATAATATAAAATTAGTCAACTCACTTTTTCAATAAAATAATTAAGTATGGTTTTACTTATAGATTACAGGAACATTTTTGACGATTTTTAAACTTGAACTTAGGACGCGATATCTCTTTGGTATGATAATGAAAATCAGATGTAAAAAATTATAAAATTCATAATCCAACAATATGTAATAATACCTATCTATTGCCTAAAAATAATAAAAAAAAGTCACAAAATGCTTTTTAAAGTCCAGCAGGGACGTCTTAGTACTCGAACGTTGTTGAAGTCGGGACCACCTCCAGAATCATTTGCAGGAAAACTGTGATTTTGTCTGAAAAAAGAAGAAAAAAAGGTAAGTACCTTCTAGCTAGAAGCATTAAAAGATTGGGAAAAGAAATCCATCATGAAATGACTTCAATCGAACAGGTGGAGTTTCTTTTTTCTGCCTGCCAACTACGGGCATACAATACAAGTGTGTCTTGACTCGTGACATTATAAATTACTTCAAGAAACATGGTTCCGTGCGTCGAAGGGCACGTAAAAACATCGGTCTTAAGACCCTGACAATTTACCATACTACTACTATAGAAAAAAATTGCTTATGCTTACCCATGAAAGGCAAGCTATATCCCCACTTGACGAAGGGCACGTAGACGACCAGGCCGGCGAGGATAAAAGCTCCAGCGTATAAGTACTCCCATTGCGGCTTGTCGATGATCGGAGCTACCACCAGGTACCCCGACACGAATAGCACGATGTACGGGATTATTATCGGCACCTAGAGAAGAAATTTTAAGGTGAAGGGTTTGTTTTTTATTCCAAACAGTGGCAGATACTGTCAGCCTGGTGGTAAGTGGGCAACATAATCTACAACAGTTACTGCAAGAGCAGTTACTACAAAGTATATTGACCCCTGCTACGGCGTAGCATTCGACGTAGAGGTGCAATCGTAGAGATTTGATTCACTTTCTAATAAATAACTAAAGTTTATTGACCTGTAATACCGCATAGCATTTGTCGTAGAGGGAGGTGTAATCGTAGAGATTTGATTCTTGACTTTCTAATAAATTACTATATAGTTTATTGACTTCTGCTACAGCGGCGTAGCATTCGTCGTAGAGATTTGACTCTTGACTTTCTAATAAATTACTACAAAGTTTATTTAACCCTAACCTCACAGCCCCTGCAACTACGGCGTAACATTCGTAGTAGAGGTGCAAGATTCTACATTTTCAAATAAATTACTACAAAGTTGGTTGATCCCTACTACGGCGTAGCAATCGTCGTAGAGCAGCGATCGTAGTTACCGTGATTCTTGATTTATAGCAATTTATTATAGTTTTGTAAATATTTACATATCCATTCATTGAAAATCATAATAAATCTTATATATACCTTGTAAGGCCTCGGCGCATGCGGCTTGGTGTATCTCATGACGATGAGCGCGAACATGGCTCCCCCGTAGAATATCCACGCGGTGAAGGAGAAGAAGTCGATCAGCGAGTCTATCGTGCCGTACAACACCATTGCCACCGCTATCAGCGACTGCAAACAAAATTACAGAACTTTAAAATACAATAAATTGCGGCCCTCATCCATCCTGGGGCAGACAGAGCGTCAACGACTTGATAAAAATTTCGCCACGCCTTTGAGAGGCATGTCTTGTCAGTACTTAAATATTAAATGCCATATAATAAAAGACGGATTTTTTGTTAGAATTTTTATAATGAAGTTTGAATTGGAATCTTTCAGTGATACTCGGATGAAAAATGTACTCCAGTTATGAAACTAATTTATTCCGTCCGTTTTCTCGTAACCCTCATCAAAATCGAGCACTCTGATGAATTTTGTACAGATCTGGAAAACTCGATGAAACAAAGGTAATTAGGGTAAGAAATTACGAAACAAGTACCTAAGTGTGAAAATTAACCTTTGTGCTAATTACATTTTAATTCCCGAAACAATAAAGAGGATTATGATTAGCATAAAATTAATATCAAATTAGGGGGATATTAAAGTAACGAATTCTCTCCAAATTATTTCGTCGGAGTTTTGAGCCTTTAGATTTGGTTGAGGATTAAGCAAATTAAACAAAAGTACTTTTAGCGGTACCTAACCTTCTTGAATTCATTATTTAATAAACTACAGGTATTTGGTTACATACAGATAGTGTTTGGAATGGTTTGGCCGAAATATTAGTTGTATCATGTTGTATGTATCTAATAGCAATAAGTAAATGTACGACTACAGGAACATTTTTGACGATTTTTTAAACTTGAACTTAGGACGACCAAGCGACGGTTAATTAAATACAAATGCGCGCCCTCAAATTCTATGCCTGTTTTCTTTTCGCACAGACTCTATAATCATACAGAGTCGGCGTCATAGAACTCTGAGGGCGTATTCACATCACGGCAAAAATTCAGCGCGCTACATTCAATAGGTGTGTTTTGGCACCTTAGACCTTAGGTATATAAACTACATAATGTATAAATAAATAAAAGAGATAATAATCACATGGAAAATCAGTCCTGGCGCTGGGGTGAACCGACGCACGTGCACATACGACAATATGTCTAGCAGATGCCCCTCGCGAGACGCCGCGAAACACAACCTGAAATAGCAAACATCAAATTAGACCTACGAAACAACTACTTACTAAGTACCTACGGTTATAATTATAACAAGATTACAGATCGTGACTTTTTTTAAATTCGCAAGTTACATTAATTCTTTTGACCTCTACTACGTCGTAGCAAAATGCTACGAAACTAGGTTTACCTACTTCAATACCTACAATACAATACAAACGAACAAAAAGCTTGAAACTCCTGAACAAAAGTTCTATACGCGTATACTTACTTAGCTTAATTAGTACACCCATTATTTATTTATTTTCTATTCCGTGCATTGGAATTCGGTTCACAATACCTATGTTGTTAACTCGTTGGGTAAGCTGCGTATTATCATCCCGAACACATTATAATTTCAGTGAGGAATGGTACTATTACTTTTCCTAGGGAAATAAGCCGGATTCTTTTGCATTTTGTTCCTGCTATGATATAAAACTGCTAAGATTTACCGTGGAACTGTGGTACTGCTAGATTTTTAGGCATTTCGTTTTAAAGTAATAAAAAAATCTACTTCTTCTTCTTGTCAAGTGGGTAAAGATTACGAATCGATCGACCCGATAAACCGTAGTAGAGTTAATACTGAGCAAGCTTTCTACTATCGTAGCATTTTGCTACGTCATAGTAAGGGTTTAAAAATCAGGCACCTTTTATACAGGACAGGACTTACCAGCCTTTCGTTTCTGCATTTAATTGTATTGTATAGTATATGTGTGTTAAACTAGCTACACCTAGTGTTAGCAGTTTGCTACGACGTAGTACGGATCTAAAAATATTTAATGTTTTTCGCATTATGTATACTTGCCTTCCTGCGACGAACAGCGTGCCGTTCGCCGAGCCGAACGTGGATATCGTGACGGCCAGCGGCATCAGCCAGGCCATCGGGCCAAGCAGTCGGTTCCCAAACGTCACCGCCACCGCCTCACTGTCCGCCATCTCACTGACGGACATCACCGCCAGGTATGATACGTTCACCAACGCATAGCACAGCGTCACCAACGGGATACCAATTATTATACTCATTGGAAGGTTCCTAAAAACATCCCAATGTTATATCCACCAGCTACAGATGTTTCATCTCACGACTGCAGTTTAGCCATACTTGTGTATGTATGTACCTACACGCTCATTGCCTTAGTATGCGTGAGTTTGGCTTAGTAATGCACACAAGGGCGCGTGTCTAGGTATATCACAGCGAAAACATCCTATTCAAATCTGGTCTATACGCACAAGCACAAGTATAAGGCATAACTGCAGTCGTGAGGTAAAACAACTGTTAACAGGTTTGATAACTGATTAATAAATATAAAAATAGAAACCTTATTTGTCTGTGAGTGAGGACCAGTCACCTGCAGATATCGAAATTAGCTGGTGCTTTGAGGGCATAATACAAAGCAAACAACCGAAATGGAAAAATAAACAGTGAATTTGGTTTTCTACTAGAGAATTTGGCATGCTCTATATTTTGGGGAAAATTCTAAAAGATTTACGTCTTGACTTGATTGTTTCAGACTACTACTTTGACCAGTGACCCTATCGACAAGATTCATACAGCGTAAACGATATAGTTAATCTACCTCTAGTTAGGCGCTGCCAGTGAGTGACCAAAGTTGCGGTCGTCTAATGGGCATTACGAAGTGCCTAAGAGTTTTCATAAGTTTTTCAATGTGCGACACTTACCTGGATGGATTCTTAATTTCCTCAGTCACATAGTTGAGATTATTCCAACCATCGTAGGCCCACAGGCCCGTGTAGAATGCTGTGGCTATGTTGCCGATAGTCGCCGTACTACTGGTGAAGTTTGGCTCCTGTAAATGTCGCGTATTACCTGCACCATACGGACACAATTTCCTGTCAGTCTGTCCAAATATTTACATCCCATATATACTAATGATGTACTTGACGATGATGGTGATAAGTTGTTAACAGATAGTCACGAGGATGATCCAAGTAAGTAGTTTCGTATTTGATTTAGCACTTATTGTGCTAAGTAGATTTGGCTCTCATTAGAGCGTGTTTATGATCGTGTATTTATTTATATCTAATAATGTTTATTCAACCTTTGTTATATACTAGACAAGAGTGATACAACGTTACAATCAGAATAACAAAGACTATCAAGATGAACAAAACAGAGTGCAATAAAATATAAACTAAAGCAATAGAAAAGAAATGCGAGTACATAAAACACATCCCGTAGAAGTTATTACCTAATATGAGTTTGTAAGCTCCTCCGCATACGATGATCGCGATGGCGACCAACTTGGCCGCCGTGAAGATGTTCTGGACATTTGTGGCCAGGTTCACGCTATAGCAGTTCACTGCTAGGATCATTACTAGAAAGAGAGAAAGGACCCTTTATTGATGCTGGTAGAAATTCACACAAATTAGGAAGATAGGATTTTGTTGGGATATGGTTAAAGGTTTTATTTTTCGTTATTTTTTTTTTGTTTTGGTCGCAAAGTCTTTTACAGCTATTTGAAAAAATCGTGTTTTATATATCACTTGACTAATAACTAATAACGTAAACAAATATGAGATGAAATGAGAACCTAGAATTTCCTTTGCTTCATTCCCAAACGACATTCAAATAGACATAACATATATGATAAAGTTATGTTACGATTTATAAGTTTCATAACAATATTTCTACGACATGTTTTAACTCCCATCATAATATTATGTCTACGAACTGGGCAGTCTGATTGATTTGACTGTGTAAACTACATATATATAGTCACGCATATATCCCTTACAGGCCAGGAAGGGCTTTTTTTTTCTTTGGACTTTTGTCGTGTTACAAAATATTGAGTTTACGTCAGATAGAGACCTTTGCCTGCACAACACTGAAAACCTCCATCTACTGGTTACTACTACAGTATGTCTAGCAAGAAAAGCAGCTGGTAAATTCTATGTACACTTCGCGAAACTCAGAAATATGATTACCATTTATGATGATGTCCCGCCAAAGTATGCCCAGGAAGAACAGCAGCTGGTACATTCCATGATTTTTTTGTATGTGTAAACTCACCAATGGAAATGACCGCGACTAGTTTGACAAGGGAGCCCGGCGGTTCGCACTCCGCTACGAACGGCTCGACGGCATACTTCGCGAAACTCAGACATATGATTGCCATTTGCGATGGTTTCAGCACCAAATTATGCCCAGGAATAATAGCAGCTGGTGCATTCTATGTTGTTTTGCATGTGTAAACTCACCAATGGAAATGACCGCGACTAGTTTGACAAGGGAGCCCGGCGGTTCGCACTCCGCTACGAACGGCTCGACGGCATACTTCGCGAAACTCAGACATATGATTGCCATTTGTGATGGTTTCAGCACCAACGTTGACACCTAGGATAAAATAAGGACATAAAGATTTGTTATCTTACCTACTTAGGAATAATATTTGTAGTATAAAAAATCTTTGATCAAATAAAAACAAATTGACGTACGTACAACTATATTCGTCTCTTTACATAATTCATTTTCATAAAATCTATGGACTAATATTTGTAGTATAAAAATATATTTAAAAAATAAAAAAAAATATGACGTACCTACTGACAACTATCTTCGTTTCCTACGTACGTCATTTTCATAAATCTGAGATACTTGAAAAATGTTGTAGGCAAAGTAAAAAAATATGGTTCATAAAAATCGCAAGTTAGCAAATAAAAAAAAAAATGCGCAGACAAGACTGTTAATTGCCACAAAGCATATAATTAGACGTTGCGAATGTGCAGCTATTTTCTGCAAATGACTAATGCTTGCATAACTAGATTTGCTTATTGAAAATTAGTTGCACGATTCATATAAGTAAACATTTGCCTGTAAACGATTTTTTGTTACATTTACCAAAGTGTGCGAAATAAAAGCATTTTGGGAATAAATAACTGATTGAATGTGACAGTTAGAGATCGTTTGATTATGAAAGAATCCGCAAGTTTTCACGTGTCAAAGTCTCTCGATCTAAAATTCTCTCATGAAATTTATCTTATTTCCTGTTACATTTCTTTTTCTAACGTAGAGTTTGAAATGGCTTAGATACCTATGAGAAAAGGAACGCGGGCGGTCTCAATCTTAAATTATGTTATGAAATTCATCTTCTTTCCTGTTTTTTTTCACAACGTAGTTTTTAGGTGACTTACCCATGAGAAGAGGAACGCGGGCGGTCCCCCGAACGCGTCCATGAAGTAAGCGTACTCCGCGCCTGAAGACGTGTTCATGGTCCCCAGTTCCGCGTACGCGAGCGCTCCTACACACAAAAAAATATTTGGAGCATGATTAAAGCAGAACAACATAGTCTCTTAATATTTAAGTACTATATTGCTATCAGTATTTCAGCCACTTTAACCACTGCAGAAAGGCTTTGCTCACGGCATGGCACTACCCTACCAACATCTGATCGGTCTAACTGACGAAAAGATCGCATTTGAAGATGGTTCATGAACCGAAAAAATCGAGCAATCAGCGATAAAATATTCTCACGATTTTTACACAAATTACCAGTTTATGTGCCATTTATTTTTAAAGACATCTGTGAAAATCTTTGTTTGATTCAACTATCTAGTAGTCCGAGAAATGCTAACGAACATTGTAACTATACTTCATTGTTTGAAGTTTTTATTAGGTTTAGTAAGTTTTAAAAAGAACTTATAGAAGTTTTTAAAACCAACGAATTCTGTGGTCAGCCTTTGTGCTTATAAGAACTCTATTTAATAGTCTCAGTCTCTCCTTATTAAAACAGCTCTAAAAGGGGATTAAAATGTAACGTTATTAAATAGTAGATACAAAGTAGGTTTTCGGTCGTCGTGTTAAATGTTTACAAACCGACAATTTCGTCAGTCTTCCAACGAAAACTAAACGCTATTTCGGCGAAGTCACGGCCACAAAAACAAAACCGTATAATAAATCCGCTGAACTACTTCTATTTCACGTTTTCACCTTCAAATTGTGAAATTACAATGTTTAAGTACTTAGACATTGGCAGTGTTGCCTTCAAACAAGTGTTTGAAACCACAACATCGCTAAACATCGCTAGTACCTACAGCTGTTCTCATGAGCACATTATTAATGGGTGACAAGCTTCCTTAATCAACTGATGTGATGTCAGTTATACATATACTAGGTTCTTTTCAATTAGTCTATTATTGAAGCTACAAAATAATAAATGATTACCCATGTTAATCGCTATAGCTTTACATTTTACTCCGGCAATTTAATTAAAACATAGCGAAACATATTCCTTTACTTTACGTTACGCTACTCAAGTGAAAAATAAATAAAAATCAAAACAAACGTGGTGATTAGATTAATTTATAGAATGCAGTATTAATATTATTCGCAGTGACAAACCATGATTTTTGAGAGCTACCTACTGTATACCTATCAAAGTTTACAAGTTTAAAACTGTAGGTACTACTTCTATAGCTACTTTATCCTTTTTATTTGACAGATAGAAACTTTTCACTGCGTGTAGACAGGTACCTACACGTTTATTATCATCGAACTTTTTTATATATTATGTTTGAAACAATTTAAATCAGATCTAAACGTACATTTATGAATAGACTGCTACCAAGAAATGACGCTTAGTATTTTCAGAATTTTGAGTAGGTCTAACAGCTACGTCTTACCAAGCAATGACAGTAGACCACAAGACATCCAAATGATGAAGCTTATGCCCACCGAGCCGGTGCGCTCCAGAAGCCCAGAGGGCGAGACGAATATTCCCGAACCTGAAAAAATAAGCTTTCATCAAATAAATACAGAGCCAAGATAAAAGATCAAATTTCACATTTTTTTGACCCTCAAGCTATAGAGTTCATATTCCTATGCTGTTTTTTTTACTATGGGCTGAGAACTGTCAAATGGAACATTAGGTACACATATCTCTTTGGCACCCTTTAAAGTAAACTTCGGGGAGTCTCATGTGAGTTACAGAGTATTGTTTTCAACTAAAAAACTATAAGTAGTAGAATTGTCAATAAAAATTTGAATGAAGTAACTAGATGAGTTTAATCACCCTCGTAGATATATCGTTGTCGTAGATATGTCTTGCTGTAATTGTTTTAAGAATTAAGAGTGATAGGGACGGTCAAATAACGAAAACAAACATCTTTCCAAACACGGTTAGTAGGTAGATATGTAATTTAGGTAGGTGTAGAGTCCTAAATTCGTTGCAGTATTTATAACTAGAGCAGTTCTTTTTTCTGACCAAGTCAAGATAGATATCTGTCGTATCTTCAAATTTTTCATCTCGTAAGTATTCTTGTTTTTTCACAATTTAATAAAGTCATCCCGTCGTATGTTTCAAATTATATTTTGTTTAATAACAGCGTGACATGCTGTGACTTACAATTTAAATATGCTAACTAATCATGTGATGTTGTGTTTACAATATAAAGACGCATTTTTCAGTACCTACCCATTGTATTTCTGGCGTGACTGTTTATCGTGTGTCTTGACAGGATAGAACTATGTCAAATGTCGGAAAGTAAGTAGGTAAATATGTCAGTACTACATAAAAAATTATATTAGAACGTGTGACAGTAATTTTTCCGAAAATCATGAAACTAGTCTAAATATTTGAGCGGTTTTTTTTATAACTTCAATACATTTGACTCATGCTCATCGCTCCATTCTATCGCCGATGAGGATCACTAATAAAAGGTACTGACCAATCATAGTGCCGACGATTAGAGCCACCCCACTGAAGAGTCCCACCCGTCTCTTGAGGTGAACAGGGTCGTCCGGAGCTGCGTCCGACCCCTCCAGCTGGAAAAACATCGTCCATTAACAAGGAGGTATAACTAAGTGAAAAAGCAAATCAAAACATGAAGGTAAACTTGCTTGGCGCAACTGTCACATATTCAATCTACATTTTCGAAATATCCGGTTAACTTTAACGCCAATAAACATCCCACTTGCAAAGGTCGGAGTACCCAATAATAAATTATATGCTACTTAATTATTCATTATGTAATATTGGAGCGGTCCGATACTCAAGAGTCCCTACTCTAGCGAAAGCTCTGTACATCCCTGAAGTGCGGTCAAGCTCTTATTCAAACAAAATGAACTCGTCGGGAGGGATTTCATGGAAAATACACTCTGCATATTTCCAAGCATAAACGCAAACTCTGCGGGAGAAAAACCTTGAGATGGAGAATGCTAACAATCCAGCCACGAAGCTTTCAGACCTCATTTGATTTTCATTATTCAAGAGGAATTCTAAGCTGCAACGGGAAATATTAAACAAAGCTCTCGCAATAAAGTTACTCTCGGAAGGTCAACTCTGAAACATTTAATATGATTTGAAGTAAAGCCAGGGCGAACATTTTCTATATTTGCTTTTAAAATTGTACAATTTTTTTTACAAAAAATATCGCTATTATCCCTTTTCCCTATAAAACTATTTATTTCTGTACTTATACTGCTAACATTTCTCATAAAAGCACTCAAGAAGAAAACCTAACAGATTACTTTTCGTGTTTACGAGTATTGGTGGAATAGTACCGCACTCAGTTGATTCAAGTAGTGCCTAGGTTGAGCTCTTAGTGCGTCACTACAACAAGTGTAGCTAGCAGCTATAGCTACTAAACATACCACCACAAAACATTCACCCTATGATATCATCCAACGAGATATCATCCTCCACAATTCTCTCAAAAAATACCCTACCAGGACTTTTTCACAAATTCAGCTTCTCGTATCTTAAAACGTTTACACCCATAGTTCGGCTAGCTTCGATCACTAAAAAAAAAACTCAATTATCTTCTTCCGTGAATATCCTCCACTTGAAGTGAAGGATAGCAGAACGAAGTACCTTTATATGGTAAGATAAAAAAGAAACAGGTTGTCCCGTGTAAACTAGGCGACGCACGATATATGCCGAGCACTGCTAGCCTGACATGGTGTACAGCAAATTCACTTAATGTGGAGCTGTAGGTGGTGGTGGTATACCTTGTCTCCTGGGTTGAGGTTGCTGTCGGCGAGCGCTCCCGTCGTGCCGCCCTCGGACTCGCAGCCGGAGGAGCACCCGCGCCATACCAATCCATCCACGTGTTTATCAGGGGAGTACTGTGGTGGTAATGGTGGTATACCTTGTCTCCTGGGTTGAGGTTGCCGTCGGCGAGCGTTCCCGTCGTGCCGTCCTCGGCATCGCAGCCGGCGGAGCACCCGCGCCATACCAATCCGCCTTCGCGTGTGCTCCCTGTAACAATAGACATCCTAGGTTAGAACAATGATTTGATTTTCATATTGAACTATTCGTTACCAGTATTCAATCATCTAGATTAGGTAGCCGACCCCGTGAAATATGGGAAAAGCCTAAGAAGATGATAATGATGCGTTTGGGTAGCGTCGTGGACATCGTTTGTCGTTATCGTTTCTATGGATCGGATTGCACGTTAAGGTACATAAGGTATTTCAAGTTGAATTGTAGCAGCAGACTGCCGCAGCAGGTATACCTACACGAAAAACAGATGCATAGTCTAAGGAAGACAAAAGAAAATTGCATCTGCCACAGCCATGACCTTACAGTTTTCTTTTGTGTTCCTTAGCAATATTATCTGTCTCAGCAATCATCTTAAATTTTTGAGTACCTATACCTACCTGGTGCTGTATTCTGCTGCTGGGTATGGACTGTAGTACCATACACTAACACTTTGAATATTTGATTTAATTGTTTTTAAAAATAAAGCTTCTGAAACAACGTATAGTTATAAGGATGGACATATCAGATATAAGTAAGTAGTTAGATAGAGAATCATGTTTGCGCTCGTTTGACACTCGACGATGTGAAAAGTGAGACCCAGGCGTTCCTGCACAACCAATTAACTTGACGAGCTCTTATCGATGCGCAGAACGGGGCTTCCAGTTAATTAAAGAGAGACACATTTTTTTACAACACTAATTAAAATGCGTTCGGTTTGTATTTCATTAAAAGTCCTTCAGTTGTTTTTCTTTAATATTTGCAACGACATTTGCTAACTTCAATCTAATTTCATCAGTATGTTATGTTCATGATCATGAACTATCATCGCTTCAATTTATAACCAGAATGTAGTTATTCATTGAAGAAGCGAATTAATAGAGATAAAAAGGAGAACAATTATCACTACGCAGTTAACTACTTTGTTACAGACTAGCAAACATGTTTAAAAACATCTCAATAATAATCTAGCGACCTTAGCCTGTGACGAGCCTATCAAAGCATTTAAAACAGAAGAGAGAACGTTTAATCTTACAATTCTGACGTCACAATCAACATAAATTTCAAACAAATGTGTCTTCGAGATTAATCCTGAAACTGTTCGAACAGTGGAGAATGCCAACCTTGTTGTTGGGTAAATAAGTCCCCGCCCAGTTTTATTTTAAAAGACACGTGGTAACATGTAATTTTATTCGAGACGGAATGTACCTACAGAATCGAGTAAAGTGAATGTTATGAAGCTTTATGCAAAACATGCTAAAAATATGAAGTGCACAGTGCACTATTCGTATGTAATCAATCAATGCAGTTTAAAACATGTTTATAGCCTTGGACGTGGCAAGGCCTTGAAAAATCTCTTTGGCTGGCAGTCAATACAATTTTCCATCCAGCGCTCATACTTCATACATACATAGGTGGAAAATCAATGAATTGACGTCATTAGGCTCTGTGCTACAATGACCTTTTGCAAAAAGAGACGTGACGGTCAACTTTTTGCCTAAATATAGAAGTTTTTTCGCTAGTTTACGCTAATTTAATATGTGCATTAGTAGCCAATACAAGTGTGGAGTATACTTACTGAAAGATGAATGAAAAATATACTATGAAAGTTTTTGTTAGGTATATTCTAAAACAAAATAGTTACCTACGATTTTTCATTTAATTCCTAAGGTAAATTTTGTTGCGGTCTATTAATATACACGACCTAAATAAATATTGTTTTTAATATCTACAAACAATGTAAATATTAAACTCAATATATAATTTTACGATAGTTACAAAATTTTGTAAAATGATATTTTACAAAATATGGTTTATATTATTATCCTTTTCAGAATCCCTTAATAATGATTCTGAAATAAAACAAAACTCTCCTAACCTAATCATCGTAGAGCTTTGTTTCTTTCACTAAAAGAGTGAAAACACCCGTAAATCACCTCTAATTGGTAATTTACGTCAGTGTAAACAGAAGAACACCAGCGCAAGTGACAAAAAACAGGGTAAGAATAACCTTAGGTGCCATGCCAATTACGATTACTGTTACAGATTGCCCTGACTGCTGCCAAAGTATTAGTCCTCAACAATGAGATCGAGACACTTCTGCTTCCTATAGCCCCGTCAGTGTCACACTGGTAGCAATTCGTGGTTGCCAAATATGCGACTTAACTAACATAAGTACCTGTCACTTTCTATCATGAGAGAGCAGAACGGGATGGCAATAATTTTAGTTGAGATTTAGTTAAGTCGGGATGATTACGAATCGGGAGCCCTATTTTTGAATTACTCTAATCGCACGAAAGAGTAAATTTCGCATGCCAAATAGTATGAAAATCGCATACGAATGTTATTTCGTATGCGAATTACGATTCGAGTGATTTAAAAATACGACTTCAGACGAGAGTACAATATTGAACATAAGTACAGTCAGATGCAAAAGTATAGTCTTAAAAATAAGTGAGCCCGATCGCCGTCACGGTATCAGACGAGAGTACAATATAGCCGAACGTTTCTGAACGCAAGTACAGTCAGCTGCGAAGTTAGATCACACTGTCTCAAAATGACTGCTGTGGCCTCAGAGAAGACAAATGTGACTGAAAGTAGTCACCGTAGCTTTTAAACACCAGAGGCGTCTTAAAACACCTGCGCGTTCTGGACCCTACAAAGAAACTTTTCCCAGCCCTTTTTGAAAAGCCTCATAATTATAGTTCTTTGGAAAAACCTCTGTTTTCGAGAGAAAACACTTCTGGAACCGAACTGTACGCGAAGATTTTGGCTCTTTAAGTTACAGAATTTATTTTTCATTTAAATATTTGATTTATTCAAAGAACTAAAAGAGGCTTTTCAAAATGGGCGTTGAAAAGTTTCTTTCTCTGGTATTCATAAGGTGACCGCTTGTCATCGGTGGGCCGCACGCTTGTTTGTAATCGGAAAAAAAAATTCAATACCTAAGTATATAATGGTAGGATATATTTTGCCGCTGACTGTATTTATTTATAGACACGATAAAGACCGCAGAATAATTTATGGGAACAGGTGTCATTGGGAAGTTCAGGTGTCCTGTATTGTAGGTAGTCGTACATTGTAAGAGTATGTCGCGACTAATGGACTATTTCAGATATCGAGGACGAGTATTTCGATCACTCCCGTGACACTATTCAGTTGTTTTCCTCCCTCCGGAATGTGAAGAAAATTGAAACGAAAATTTTCTCATCTTATCATGCTCGTTTACTATCAACAATTATTTAATAGTTTTTTTTTTAGCTCTCTACAGAAACACCTAGCAAAACACGGTTAAGGCCCGCCTGATGGTAAACAGGAACTTTCTCGTACGGTCCTATTAGTAAATACGCGCTTTACGTAGTGGAACAGCAAAGCGTAGCTCATTGGTTCTTAATGCCGCCCGTAGGTAACATTTTGTATTAATAATTTTTTTTTTCTTTTTTTTATAAATAAAGACGCGAAGTTAATCCGTGTCATTTGTATTATTCATGCCTCATATGACAGTATAATCTAGTAGACGTAAATGTAAATATAACTAAGCAAAGATTGACTTAGCATAAACACTGAGCGGTCAACTTTTATTTCGATGACGCATGGCCGAGCATTGTAGTTGTAGTCACATGACACCGGACGCGACGCATCACAACATGGTGTGCTCTAAGTCACGTAAACTTCTCGTTTTTACAACCACTAGGTAGGTTAGGTACTAGAGGAAAAAGTTTGAAATAAAAGATATTAAATAATCAATACATTTGACTCAAAACTGAGATATGGAAAAGAAATTTGACAGAAGCCCTCTGACATTTCTGTTATATGTTTTTATACGGGTCTTAGAAATATAGAGCGGGCGGTATGAAGTCTCTCTTTATTTACATTCTGTCTACACTGTAGAAAAACATTAAATCACAACTTTACGTTTCTAATTTGGTTATGCCATTGCCAAAGATGATACAAACTACGTCAGATCTTATTTGAATACTGTAATATTACATTTCTTACTTGCAGTCGTAAGATGATTCGGTCAGCCAAAAACTTTGTCATCGGCATCGTACATCTTCAAGGTAAAGACCTTGACAAATGTAACACCCTTAGGTGAACGAACTCTCAAAATGCTATGAGAAAATTCCGATCACAAATGTATCAAAATGATAATATAGGAGACGCAGCTACAATTACAATTTGTCAGATGCCAAGTTTTTTACACCCACATACACAAAGCAATAAAAGAAAAGAGTTTAATTAGCCGACAATAAAAAGAAAGTTTTAACATTATAATTTGTCCTTGAATTAAAAAGATTCTGCTTCTTCACTATGAGAATTATAATTCATGTGGAAGTAACCATTTTTTTTATTAAGTATTAATTTTTTTTGTTACTACACCAAAACATGTTTGCGCACAAAACTCCAGTAAAATTATTATTTAGTCTACAGACAGCACCGTACAGAAATACAATGGGCAATAATATGCACCACTTTGTAAGCCCACGGTCGAATAACACAAGCTTTTGAGTGCAGTGCTTCAACACCCTGCTGAAACTATAAAGCTGTCATGAAACGTCTTCACTGGAAGAATTATTCGCCATATTTTAAAATATCCGACATTTCTTAGTTTCAGTAGTTTTAGCATAGCGTTTTAATGACGCAGGCGCAAAGTTTACGTGGTCGTAGCTAACCGCAACACTGTAAAAATATACTCTTTTGAATATGAAGACGTGACTTGAATAGAGTAGGTGTTTGTTTGTGCAGCAGATTAAATTTGCTGAGCGGCATTTTTAATGTTTATCTTCCTCAACATTTTCAGCACTAACCACATTTAAATAGTAGATAAAATATTATGAATGCTGGATTTGACGGATGATACGACCATCAAATCTTTCTTCAAAATTATATTATTCCCATAGTAAGAGTAAATAAATGGAACTTTGGACCACCATTATTCTTACTCAATGAGAACACAGCATAAGGATGACATAAAAAATATCATTAAGTTTTCCCGCGGATATTTAAAAAAAAAATCTCAATAATCTAAAATCTATCACCATGCCTTCATATTATAAAAGCTACAAAAATATAACTCTTATTTGCCGAAAATAAATTAGGTAAGTAATGCACGAAAAATATAAAGGGAATGACCGTAAAAATAGTTAATTGCAATTTTATAAGTAGTAATATTTACCTGCATGGCTCATATCTAGTGCTCTCACTGACACCAACTTACTCTATAGTAATTCTCTAACGAATGAATGTTTCGCGCAAACTAAGCTGTTTTCCTCGTAGCCACAAACCTGTGACGACATTGTAGGACAAACACTCATTCAAGAATTTACGAGTTTAGTTTGACTACGCCTTCTTCAAGGTTACCTCAACAAGTAAGACACGCCCGACTGGTTGTCTCAGTTAGATCTAGATATTAGGATTCTAATCAGTCTCAGTAAGATTTAGATGTAATATTTAGACTATCTATATTATTCTTTACGAATCAGAATTTTGTATTTAAACTGCTGCGGACCAATGATAGCGCTAAATACCGGGAGTAAAAAGAATTGCTGAACGAACTTGAGGGTGTGATTCTACCCATGAAGCTGAACATCTTTCCCCAAGGAACATAATAGGTCGAAATATGAAAAAATGAATTGCCCTCCTCCCATTCAAAATGACTGGACTGGAGCCGCTGACACCATTTGTATGGGATGACCAACTATTTTTTTCACCTATATTCCTTAGGGAAAGTTGTTTAGTTTCATGGGTAGGATTACCTACACCCTAAAGTTTCGTCAGGCATTATTTTTTCATCCTGAATTGCTGCGAAGTAGGTAACGTAGAAACGCCGAACAACTTTTTCCACGTACCTAGTTGGTATAAAATGGAGAATAAACTCTACTATGTATATTAGATTTCTCACCGTTAATTTATCAGCAATGATCCTATGTCATGGATGAATGTTTTTCATTCTTTATTACGCTCGTAATTTAAAAAAAAATAATATGTAGCAATTAGTTATTAGGTAGAGTTTAAAAAATACGTTTCAAAACTTTAAATGCATACCTATTACTAGGGTATGTCTAGTCCAGTCTAGTATTTTTTTTTACATTTAAACAGCAAAACTATCCTACCTAACAAAGTTATAGACTTATAGAGTAATAATATTTCTGTATAGATTCAATAGTCCATTACAGAATAGTTAATTTTACGGCATATTGTTGTTAAATATAGAATAAGCACTTGGTAAGTTATATTATGGTTTTCAATAAAATATTCTATTGAAACGTGAAACAATGTAAAGTTAAATGCTGTAATTTATTTAAGTGAACATGGAAGCGAGTAATAAAATAGAGGAAAGTAGGTATTTTAAACGTTGCTGATTAATCATTGTCTTACTTATTAAAATACTCAATTCATTATTCATCATTTATTTACCCCTAAATAACAATGAATGGATCCGCGAGACTTTTCCTCATCATTCAAATATGTATTGACTATTTTCAACAAAGAAATTAAAATTATTAGCAGGTTGATCGTATAATAGTAGAGCAGGGCAAAGTCCTGTCAATCACATGATCTTCCAGGCGAATGACGTAACAGTTTAACCTATAAATTCTGAAAACAAATAAAACATTAACCTTCGTCTGTGTATACGAGGACTGGCGAAATTGTGCTATTCTGCAGGTTTTCCTTGTGGTGCGCGGGCGCGCGCTCCGTGCCCCGCAGCAGGGCGGCGAGTTTTTCACGCATCGCATCGCACATGCGCCCAGCGGCCGTCGTCGCCGGCGCCGGCGCCCGCGCAAGCTATTCGCCGCTTTCGCGCGCCAACCAACCGTCGCCAACCCAAATTAAATCGCACTAAATTCAAAAATGTTTCGCGTCGCAACACCCACCCACCAAGTCCTGCGGGATCCAATGTCAAACTAACACTTCAATATCACTGTTTCAATTTGCACAACAAACACGATACTTTTAATCAACGAGCACCTGATATTGCGTACGTTTCAAACAAATGTCTACGCGACCTTTGAAATTTACACCCAATTAAGCGGAAGTTACAATTTGAGCATTACGCGCGAGAAGTGGGAAAATTTTGAGGTTATGACGGAGAATTGACGTGAAAGAATGTGGATGTGGTTTAAAGATTTTAATTCCGGCGTGTGAAAGAGTTTGCGTAAGCGGTTTGGATGTGAGCAAGAGGCGACGGCACGGGACGGACTGGCTATTCCGGGCGCGAGCGAGCACGTGGGCGCGCGGCCCTCACTCCGCTCCCGCCCGCCCGCGATCAATGGGCGGACGACACCTGAGCCTTCGACACTTCGCACCTTCCCGCCACTTATCACGATCAAACCGCATTTGTCACATAAACAAACAACATCTAGTAAATAATGCTCTACTATGTTACAGTCATGACTCGTACTTGCTTTGGCAAGCAGCGCCAATTAAAAGCGACGATTGATGATGACGATATCAAGGTATTTGGATCTATTTTCTGCAAATCTTATTTTCTAATTAAAAAAAAATTGTAAGCTAATCAAAATTGGTCAAAAACTATTTGTAAAGTTTTTTTACATTTACCGCGTAGCAATCTCGTAGAGACACCCCCTAAACAGAGTTTTGGAAAATAATTAATCGTAAATAATAAACTCAGACTTTAAGAATATTTTTTAAGAATTAATAAATAAATAACGAACCAATAATATTCCAATATAATAGTATTTATACTTTACTGTATTTATTAATCACGGAACCTTCGTAGCAACCAAATTAATTGGATTATTGCATCAGAAAATACATATTTATTCATTCAAAGCTACCGTGCAAACTTTATTACTTATTAATTGTGATTTATGTATAGGTACAATATTATATGTTACTTCCGATTATATTTTAATTAAATTGTCCAAAGAGTTTTATATGTAACACAATATTTTCAGAACTGGAGCCGTATTTTTGAATCGCTCGAATCGTATTTCGCATACGAAAGAGTAACTTTCGCATGCGATTTCCATACAATTTTGCGCGCGAAAGTTGCTCTTTCGCATGCGAATTCAATTCGAGTGGTTCAAAAATACAGCTCCTGGCCGTAAAAAGAAAAGAATTTGAAGATTGCCATTAGTAAAAAAAAAAAACAATATTTATAGTTTTTTTTTGTCGTATTTAATGGTTTGCAAAAATATTCTTGAGCTCCAAACTGCCAGTATCTATCAGTATTTCGACATTTCAAAATTATTTAGTAAATACTTTTGATTTAAATACTTTTCGTTCTTGATACCTACTTTACGTTCCATGTTAGATTGGCTGTTATTATGAAAAATAAGCTTATTGTTGAACATTGGACTTACTTTCACGTGCGACGAAAATTAATTATACCTAATTAATTCGTTCACAAAATGGTGAACAATACGCATACTTTAGTAGAATATTGCTATCGACTATTGGCACACGAGACGGTTTCAACTTCAACAACTCCGCGTCTGATTACGAACGAGGAACGCCACTGCAGCTCTTTATTAACCAGAAAACAACTCTATTCTCTTAGAATTAAGATCGATACGGATTTATTATGAAGAAACAATTAGTAAATCGATTCGGTCGATAATGTGGACGGCGGAATAGCGTTAACGGTCTTTGCGTTATAGACTGGACGCCAGGGTCTTGTTGCAATGCGATGTTATTAAATACTAAGTATGCATGTACACACTACGTACTATACGTACTATACTAAGAATAGTATTATAAATATAGTAGACTGCGCACGTATAATAATTTAAAAGCCTAGAAAATAAAACAGAAACGACGTTAAGACATTTATTTAATCGTAGTACCGAAGTTAATGTAACTAACTTAACTAGCATGTAATCAATCAATTAGTGACTGAGTTATTGTATGTTGATAAAAAAGGAGAAGTACCTGCTTTTTTATCCTAGAAAAAATTAAAAACATATCTCGTCATCGAAAATGCATCTTCTTCACACCGAAAATAAAGGTACACGTAAGCAAGCTCATACCTTTGAATCGAGGATGGAAATGAAACTGTGCCTAAAGGAGTGTGGAGATGTAGGCCTGTACCTAAATACGGCCCACAACCAACACGACGACACTCTGATTCATTACGTGTCAGCGGACATTTATCGGCTTACGTAAATCGCCACCCTTTTCACGAAAAAGGTTACAGAAAAAGACGAAAATATCGTTTTTAATCTTTGTAGTCATAGTTCTACATCACATATACAGAAATTATGTAGATGTATTTAGACTAGGACTATTCCTGGCAAACAATGGCGATTTTATTCACTGTAATTAAATGCACTCTATCTACCTATCTATATCTCTACTCTAATGTCATTAAAATTACTGTACACGTGTGTCGTGTTTCAGTACTTATGTTTATGTGTCATATAAATATCGCATCGAATTTTATTCAGAATCAGATCGGTCCCAGTTTCCTATCATTATGAAATCAAACCAAAAGTCTTTGATTCCTACTCTTGAGAGTAAAAGGTGAGGGAAGTAGTTACCATGTTACAAGTTAGGAACATTACAAGTTAGTACATATAGTCATTTTAAAGTTCCATTTCTTTCGACACGTGTGGCAATCTAAATGCGCTTGCTATTTTTTAATTTAGGATATCAAACCAATAACAAAAACAATGAAAATAAAATAGGCACGTTTTGCTTACGTTGGAGTTTAAATCTCATAGTTAGTAAACATTCCTTAATGTGAGCGCTGTATTTGCGAGCTCAAATTAAGTGTTAAATCACGTTTTGCAAACGCAATCGCAATCGTCCTAAATACGTTGTAAACATTATTAATTTGGTAACAAGAATTTAATACAATATCGATTTATCAAATCTCCCATTCTTAACTGAGAGCGATGAACTAAGGTAAGTAATATTGCTAGTTATGATTGATTTTGCACCTTCTCTACCCAAAACCTTCGTAAAAAGATTTAGCTTACAGGCTGTAGGTACTACAGCTTATAGACAGCAGTGCACGGTCCTATCTGAAATAACCCTCATTATTTATCAGAAGTGGTAGAGGCTTTTTTTTTGCATTAGGTCGAACATGGTTTAAATTAACACAGAATAAAGGTGTATTTTTTTGTTTAATTTACGAACAATACAATTAAATGCAAAAAGACAATTTTAATAAAGTTTATAATGAAAATAAAACTCTGACCTAGACATTTCTAAAATTTTATTTGTCTAGTAGTTCGTAAAATTAACGTAAATTATATCATACTGGAAACAGCTGTAAGCGTGGGCTGGGATTTTCTGAAATGGGAAAAGGTCGTTTGAAGGGCGCACGATCCTTAAACCAGGCGACACGTAGTCTCACAAACCCCGGGTGACGTTATCGGGTGTTTAACCCTTAAAGAACCCAATAGAGAATCTTTATCGGACCGAAAGGTAATTGACCGCGGGGAAATCGAATTGACCAAATTGTCTTTCATTTACTGAAATTTCGTGGCACAGTTAGCTATATTTGACCTGAACAAATTAATGTGTGTTTGTGCAGAGACAGTGACTCTTTTGCTGAAGACAGATAAATGGGTTAATGTATGTATCTTATTGATCTTGTGTCTCATTGCGTCATCCATCTGTCTGCAAATTAATTGCGTGTATTGAAAAGAAATCTTACTTTGCAATCGTTACCGACTGAGAAACATTAGAAGACCTTTTATGTACAGATACAAATATTTTGCTTTGCGGTTTTAAAATTAGTCATGTTAATTGAGCCTTAAATTAAAATTTCTTGCACATAATATAAAATAATGCGTATTGAACACCAAAATCTCAGTGCAAAGATGCGTATGATATAATTAGACTCGACCGTCAGTTATTCTGAGATTGCGAACGATGTCACGTGACAATACATATACAATGTAGCTTTTTATTCCAACTTTATTTTCGGGAAGTATAAGAAAATTAGCAAATTAAAGAAAATAGCAAAAAAAAGAAAATTAATAATATGCTAATTTTGTTTTCCACTTGTTATCTAAATGAAGTAATATATGATACAAAAAGTTCCACAAAGTCTTTAATCAGCGCCACAACGAGGCTTGTGTTCAGTAAATTGGCAATTAACGGTATGACACGCTCTTGTCATTCGAGAGGATTCATTGTGTCCGCTTCATTGATACATACGGCCCTCCGCATCTGAAGGTGACCTTCAGCAGTTCAGGGCTCGTGCATCTTCTGGGAGGACGGCCTCGGTGGAATATCTTCCCGCGCGGAATCAGCGCTCGACCAATCAATAAACTCCACGCATGCGTCACGATCACTTTAACGTCTTTGGGTAAAGCGCGTGGGCGGCTGATTGTTTCAAACTGATTTATAGACATTTTAAGTAAATTCTTTTTAGACACTAGAATTATTTTTGTCGGCTGCCGATGATATTGGCTTTTAAATTGACTGAAGAAAATGTAACCTTCTCGACGTTAAGGATTTTATACACATTATTTTGAAAAACAAAAGAACAAGTATTCAAGAAATATCTATGATCCCACAAGATTTCATCAAACAAGTTAACCTCTTGTAAAGTTGAAGCGTTTGAAGTAACAACTATAATAATTAAACCACGTAATATACTATTTTCAGTTCCGACAAACACAGTTTGAAATAATTTTTTACTCATATTTTTTACTCATTAAAAAAGAACTCAGTAAATCCTATATCCGAAGGATTTATTTGTTTGAAATCGATAAACTCTAAAGCTTATAAACGGATATTAAATAATTATTTCACTATTAGAAATCTACATGTTCAAGTTAACAATTTAAGGCTGCGGTTTTTTTTGGCGCTACGTTGCAATACCTACTACTTTTTTTTTTTATGTTGACTTTACCTACTTATTTTTGTTTAGGATGGAGAGCTTAATAGTGTCTTAGACTGATGGGCATGAAAGGTGTCCAATACATTTTCATTTTATATCTATGACGTTATATTGTATGATAGTGATTAATGCTATCAGAATTGTAATCATATGTGTTTAATGATATCATCAATGTAAAGGTTCCTATCGATTCGATTGTTAAAGATATTATCAAATTGTAGATACACTTCCGATTAGAACAGTTTTATATATTTGTCGTTCGTTAGGTAGAGTTTTCATGAACAAATTAATAAAAGCAATGAAATGTGTATAGGTATGATAGATAAAATACCCACCCTCCAGGTAAGGGACTTTAATCATGTCATCTATTTGTTATTACTAAGTACCTATGATAATGATATTAGTGCAAAAGTAAGAAACTGCTCTGTACCCTTAATTAAATTAATAAGTTTAAAAAGAGAAAGAAGTATCGAAACCTACTTTCCACCTCAGGAAATATATCATTCCTGTACTAAAATTCCCCGAAAGAAAAACCAGATATAAAAGTGTAGGGCAGAAAGCTAATACCTATAATAAAATGGTTCACAAACTTGAAGTCCCCGAGTACTTTTTCGCAAAAAAGAGTAGTATTAATATTATAATTATATTGGTAATGTAATGAGGGAGCTTTGCTACTGTACTCGCAATTCTCACGTCCCAACAATGCTCATAAACAAACCCACTTGAGATCGAATGCTAATTTGGCGCGCGTTTTATTACTACCAAAATAGTGGCACTTTTATAGCCGTTATAAGCACGGTATAAGCACAGGTATAAGTGCTTGTTGTAATAGTAGGTCTTGATTAAAGTGTATTACCTATTTGTCTGCATCTACAAGTACTAACATTATATAAGAAAATATTTGTTTCTAACATTATTAAGAAAATTTCTGAAACGATTTTAATAAAAGGTTATAGAAAGCAACATTATCCAGAAGTAAGAGGCTGTTTTTTATACCGGAAATTATCACATTCTCCGCGAGTGAAACCGCGATCCAGAAAGTTAAATATTATTAGATAAGTATCAGGTGTTAGGTAGGTCTAGGTGCTTTGTGCAATTAAATCGAAGGAAAATATACTACGGCGTCCTTCCGAAAACGAGATAACGAAAATTATTGATAAATTGTTTAATAAAGATTAGAAGATAATTATGTCAATCGAGTTGTAAAATATACTTAGGCTATCAATCAAGGTTTATACTCTTTATAATTCACAAATTGATTACTAGGAAACCTCCAACCATACGTCAATAGATCAAATGCGGAATTACAAAAATGGCACTATAGTATGTGCAGAAAGAGTATGTTAGTCAGCATCATAGAGGCCATTTCTTAGAGCCATAGCGACAGACAATTTGATTGAAGCTACAACATCAATAATGTGTTGTCCGCAGCGGACCTCAATTTGATTTGTCACAAATCACAATTGAATGCGGCGACCAAAATAAATCAAGTTCGCAAATATGTGGCTCACACTGATTGTTCATAGTGGCCACTGATTTTACAAGTAAGTATTTCGATCAACAGCGATTTATTTCTCGTAGCTACTTTGATTTTTCCAAGCTAGCTATTAATAAGATAAAACCTAAAACCGCTTAAGTACACAGTACAGTAATGTTATGAGGGTACATAAACATAAGTACTTATGTTTTGATCTAGTAAAATAATGATTTTGAATTTTGAACTCGATGGAGTTAGTAGATAATTAGGTATGATTCACTGGAGAACGCACCGCGAACGAAAATTACTCAGTTGGGCTACTACAGAAATCATAAGTTAAATGTAGAGTGCCTATGCCTAGGTAAAAGGTTTATAGAGGCATTGTAACCTGCCTATTAGGTCGGTAAATTACATTCAACCGTTTCTCTCTAGACTCTATTATATATTCCGTACGTTTCATTCCATCTATCTCTAAGATACAGATGATTATAGGTAATTCCATACTCTACCTTTCCGTAGGTGTACCTAAGTAAACTGCCAAAAGTAGAACATTTTGTAGAGTCACGTAGATATAGATCAGAGTCTTCAGTCTATCATACCTTCAATTTTCTCTACGTGAGTGAACTTACGTGAAACGTACCTGTGTCATGTCATTGCCCTACGGCGTAGGGCCTACGCTTTCACGCCCACTTACGCTATTATAAGGTATTAGGTAGGTACCAGGTGTGGTTGTTCAAGAAATTTTTTATATATTTAAAAGTATAGTCTAGCATACTAAAGAAATTTCCAACTGAAATCTAATTAACTTAATTATAAGCTAATAGATATAGTTAGGTAATGTTTATAAAAAAATGTCTTCGTTGAAACGCGCAAACTACAGCCGAAACTCAAGCAAAGGGGGACGGACCGAAAACAAATTATACCTGCCAAAAGGCAAAAGTGAAAACATATTCCCAGACATATAACATACTGTTCTCATTTAATTTACCTACTAGATTGATTGATACAGAAATTCCTTCAGGAAATACTACTACACGTAGGGAAGGTCAAGTACGTAATGAAAGTAAATTTAAGGCGGGGGCGGGCGGGAGGGAGCTAGGGCGGCTCGTAGCGACCTTGAATGTCCCTTTACTCTACCACCATTGCGAAATAGCCCTTATGTGCCCTTACAAACATCAAAATAAGAGAACCCTTTTCATTTATTTAATGTTATAAAAAAAAACAGTTTATATATAAGGCGGTTTATGCTGCGCACGCGAAACTTATTATGTGCATTTATGTGTTAGGTTTTAAATATGTGGAACAAACATGTTTTTTGCGTAGCTAGTCGCTACGCGCGTTTTACTTTTTTGACAAAAACGTAACATTATGCTTTTTAAAACTTAGGTAGGTACCTACATAAAATATTTAAAATAATAACCGCTATGTACCAAATTAAACACATTTTGACTTTCGTGTTAACGGCGAGAAGAGGCCATCAAATAATGCGGTTAAAGAATTATGAAACGTTTTTCTTCTATTATTAATTATTCAAAACGTAGAAGTCCATCATTTTTTAAAAGTCTGTAGTTACATAGGGAAGAATACAGAGGAGTTACAGGGAGAATGCACTCAATAGATATTGCATCAGCCGAAATCAGGCCGTTTTTCAACAAACCGGCGAACGAAGAAAATCATTTTTGATACATAAAAAAAAGAACTCACCGTTGCATGCATTCCCTGGCGGTTGTTCATGGTGATGCATTTCTCGAAGCACCGTGATGCGTGTGAAGGATCGCGCCCTTTCATGTCACAGAGGAGACTGAAGTGCGAGCGGCGAATGTGGCCGGCTGAAGGCGACCTCCCGCCGCGCGCCGCCGCCCCGCATGCGCCTCGAGGTGGACGTCACACGAAGCCCCATGCAGCATACACCACTCTATAAGAACGAAATCATAACGCCTGTGGTAAAACGAATCGGCAATGTACACTGAATGTCTAGGTGGATCAGTAATGTTACTTAGTTAGGTTCTAGGCGCCTTAATGAATGACGGAGACACCGCTTAACAGTGACGTGGCCAGGATGAGAGCCTCTCGGCTGACCCCTAAAACTTAGGTTCATAAGGTTTGCCTCGGAACATCTATAGCCTAGTAATAATGGTAAACTCGGTACGGTATTAAGCGCCTGATATTTTTGTAAAACAAACTTAAACATAGTATTTAAATTAAATTAAATGTAAAATGCATACATAGGTAGGTACATAAAGTCGGCGTGACTTTATCCTTACTGGATAGGCAGGGCGTAAAATGCCTATTAAAAGGCATTTTCATCACGTCTGACAAATATAATTTCAATACGATAAATAATACATTTTTATTACGATAAGTTTCATGTACTAGCCTAATACCTACCTACGTTTATTTTTTATGCGTCACGTCACTACAATCATCAATGGGTCATACTCATACCTACATATCATATTTCGTAGACTTTGAACAATAATGTTCTTATAGCCAGATGGTGGTACCACCACCTACTTTACTATAACAAACAAGTAGTAGTTGGATTTAAGACTTTACGTTAAGTTTTTTTGCTCATGATGAGTTGTTAGATAGAACATAGTTAGATCTAAAGGAGGAAGTAGGTTAGATTAGTTTTATACAATGGGTTAGATATTCATTTTCGGATTTTCCGGATATGGCAGTTAACAATAAACGACAATATTTTGGGGTGTTTTTTATTTATAGATAAAAAATAATAAAAGCAACCATTATTACAGCATACATTGTTTTTTGATACTTTCCTTCCATTATCTAGCTACTTATAATTTTAAGTCGTAGATACGGTGAAGTTAATAACCATAACATTAATAATCTAATTAAATAAATTGGTAAAAATATTTTTTTTTGACGATCGCAAAATAAGGCAAGAGTATACTAATATTTGTAACAAATTCAAACCAAATAATAAACAGTAGACATCAAAACATTTACAAAGCAATATACTTAGAAATGTAAACGGCCACATTGATTATACTGCTTCTAAATTACATTACATTTAATTTATTTTATTTTAAATTGTTAATAATATATTCTTTTGATGGTTGGTTAGTTTATATTTTTTAATACCAATAATGGATTTCCACAAATAATATTGATAGTAGAAGATTAAAATTATTTTATATTTATTCACTATAGAATAAGTGTAATAATATGTAATCAGATAACTGATAGACGCTGGTCTGCAAAGGTGGAGATATAACATGACCTAATTACAACTATCTGTTTTTTGTTATAAAAATGCTGAGTACTCAATCTTGCTGTGATCATTAACTACTTACAAACTAACTCTTTATAATCCAAATATATACAGAAAATAGTAAATTCACGTTAATGTTTACATGTAGTAGGGTAATCCCCTTTATATATTCTATTTATGACCATTATCATGAATCATCAAGAGAATGAAACAAACTTTTAACTGGGTAAATAAAGAAAATGAGATTACAGTGTAATAATTACATAAAATGTAACAAATTATAGGTGGTTTTGTTTATCAAAATAACTGTTATTTAATTAAATTAATTTATTGAGAAACCAGTACAATTATATCAAATCTCAATTAGATTTGTTATATGACAAGATCCTCAAAGAATGTATTTTAGAATTTGGTATTTTATACTGTTTATATTATTATATACACAGAATTTATAAAAAAAAATATAATCTAATGATAATTTTATTCTATCAGTAACTATAATTATGGTATTTACTACATAATTAATTCACTTATGATACTTGTTTAGTCAAAATAACCACTTTAATCAATATTTGCAAAGGTGCTGTATTTCTCAAGTATTAGTGATTTGTTGGTGGTAAATATTAATGTAGGTATGCAAACATTGCTTGTACTGATTAAAAGGTTAACCAACCTAAATAACTAGGTTGACACATTATTGCATTTATTATAACAAAGAAATTTTGATAACTTGGAATTTCTATTGTACAATTTTTTTTTCCATGAAGCTCTCATTAATGTATTCATAGAAAATTTAAATCAGGCAGTTTACCAAATATAATAATTGAAATACAAGTGCATAACAAACAAATCACCCATGTGGTCTTAATAATTCTTTACATTTTTACATGATAATATAAAAGAAATTAATATTACTTACAATATTATACTTTATTGTATTATTTATTTAACTTTATAAAAATGAGAACCTAACATGTAGCCCGTGCTTAAGCGTGTTGTTGAAGGTCTAACAAGCGCAGTTGTCCCCGTCCCGGTTACGTCCATTCTCGTTGGCATTTAGCTTGATCTGGTCAGGGAAATCATTGTACAGTTCTGCTTCCTTCTCCTGTGCCAAAGCGTTGCGAGCTATGGTCTGGAATGCAAGTTCTACATTCACTGCTTCTTTGGCACTTGTTTCGAAATATGGAATATCATTTTTGCTTTGACACCACTGCTGCGCACGCTTCGCCGACACCGCGCGGTTCTCTAGGTCGACTTTGTTACCTAGTATGACGAAAGGGAAGTTCTCAGGGTCTCTCGGTGACGCTTGGATCAGGAACTCGTCTCTCCAACTCTCCAAGGACTTGAACGTGTTGGGGGCAGTTACGTCAAAAACTAAGACGCAACAATCCGCCCCGCGGTAAAACGCCACTCCCAATGACTGGAATCGCTCCTGTCCTGCAGTGTCCCAAATCTGCATTGTGACGATCCTGTCGTCTACAATTACCTCCTTCGTGAGAAAATCTGCGCCTATTGTTGCCTTGTACTGATTGGAAAATTTCTTGTTAACAAATTGATTCATCAGCGATGTTTTACCTACACCGCTGTCCCCGAGGATGATCACCTTCAAAAGGACCTTTTTTCTGGAGGACATTTTGCACGGAAATTTAAATAAACTTGTGAAAATAAATAATTAGTCCACTCTTTGTCTGTATTTTTGACATAAAATGATTTTGATAAATGCGTCACCTGTTAAAAGTGTTGCTAAACTAAAAAAATACTTTGTATCGATTAAATATTGGATTGGAATCGATGTCTAACTTGATTTGATTTAAACTGGCTGACTTAACTATAAATATATACTAAAAAAAAAACACATTTTTCCACACATTTTCATCGCTCTATCACTTGTGTTATTATAAAACGCTATTCATAAAATAATATTTACTTTAAATCGATCAATTAACATTCAATTAATTTGACGTGGCTGCATAGGCTTTAGTACTCTGGCCTACCTACGTAAAAATAAAAATTAAATTTAAAAAAAAAACAATAAATGTCTGAATTTTCGTACCGTGGACGGTGTGATTCATGATTGGAGAAATTAATTATTTTCTACATAATTCCGTTTCATGAATTGCGAAATGGAACTAGATTACAAGTGATGAAGTTGAAATAAATTCAATTGTCTAGTTCACAGCTCGAGGATATAAGAAAAAATACAGGTGGGAGTTAGTTCGTGCTCGCAATTTACAATCCGTTATGTTGGGCTATAGACGATAACTTACTTTACTGTTCTTATTTCTAGGATGGAGAACAATTTGAGCCGCAGCGGGAGCCGCTCAAGCTCCGTCTGCGAGCTGGAAAAAGATTTCAACGAATTGGAAATTCTGAAATCTAGGACAAACCGTCGTACTGTGATGCTGAGGACACCACCTGCGCGGAAAGCTAAACGAATCAGATTTTTTCGAAACGGAGATAAATTCTACTCAGGAGTAATAATTCCAGTCTTGCCAGAACGATACAGGTTCGTAATTATCACTAAAAACCATCTCTTCAAATCTATTTCAAAATATTATACATAGTTCATGTCAGGAATTTTAGCAACTTTCACTTCCTTTCAATAGTGGGCGCATCGGTATTTTGTATTTTATATTCATTCTGATTGGCAGGCATTCTGTGTAGAATATAATGGTCAAGTTATATGAAACTTGTATTTATTGAGGTCATTTACCCCCAGTTAACTTGGTTATCTAACTGCACATCAAATGCTTAGTACCTCTAACCTACCAAAAAATTATTCAGCAATTGAGCATAATTAGCATAAATGATATCAGACATGGTATGTGAATGACCTAGATAAAGTTCTATATATAAACTTTCTTAAGGGTGTAGTTTAAATTGACTGTGGAATGAATACATTAAAAGGAAGGTATTATCTCCCCTTATCTAGATTTAATTTATTTTCAGGTCCTTTGATAGTTTAACCGCAGATCTGACGAGGGTGCTAGTTGATAATGTCACTTTACCCAGTGGAGTGAGAACTATTTACTCACTTGAAGGTAGAAAAGTAAGTAGTTTTAGTAAAAAACTATGCAACATTTGTAAATCTTTTTTTTAAGTACAAAACTCATTCAGTCAGCAATATTTTCTCATTAGCTGCATTTTCAAATATTGTCCATTATGCTATGAATAAGATTCTCTTAAAAATGCTTTATACTTCACACATGGTGGTGCTACAAGCCTGTTTTGTTTACAATCATCTATTGTTTCTAAGCTTTGTTTGATCCACATTCTGTCCTTTCCTCATTATCTTGTAAACAAAAAATCAGTATTATTACTCTCATGCTTTTTTTTCTTCAGAATAAATGTTGAAAGCTTAACTTGTTTACAACAAACATACCTGTATTAGTTATTGAGTTATCTATTGGGTTTGTTAACCTTCAATCCTATTATATTGAGATAAGATATAATCTATATCAACATTGATTTTTCCTAAGTATCTATTAGAATTGATAAAGAAAAGCAACACCTACCAATACAGGCAATCAGTTCCATAAATGAAATAGAAATAATTGAATGATTTCCACCAAATTAGGAATATAAAGGGATTATATAGGAATGGGCTTTGAATCTCCTTGCCTTTGAAGCTTTCTGGCATAGTACATACATACATAAATTGCAATTTATAATAAAAAAATGAAAAGAGACAGACATCTAGTATGCAAGGCCTTCTTCAAAAATCAAAAATGAAAAGAGACAGACATCTAGTATGCAAGGCCTTCTTCAAAAATCTTCAATGACTTTTGCTTCAATCTACAGATTGGTAAATTAGATGATCTGGAAGACGGGCAGTCATATGTATGCAGTGGTTTCGGAGAGCCGTTCAAGCGGCTGGACTATGAAGCCAGTGCGGTGACGCCACAGTCCTTCCGGTTAAGTGGGCCGGAGTCTTTGGATAGTGCCAGCCCATCGCCAGCTCGCGCTAACAATAGGCTGTCCCGATATTTGCAGGTAACAGCATATTAATAAGCTAAACAGCACAAACTAAAAAAAAATTTGAAAATTAAAAATTAAATCTTTTGAATGCAATAAAAAAGTTACAAGTTACCTCTATCTATTGCTCCCATATTCAGCCAATCAATAATTTGTGAAAACCTATAAATTATACATGTATAGGTATTAACCATTTATAGTTTATAGGTAATGATGTTATTTATGAGCTGGATAATTTATGTGATAATAATCATTAATATTGTTAGAAAAATCTGTAAGTAAAATAATTATATTCAATATTCAGATTTTCAGAATTTAGTATTGATCTTATCTTATAAAGTAGGTACATGAAGCAACTCACTTCAACTCACACAAAAAAAAACATAAAACAAAAAAACCAGCTTTATTTAAAGCACATCTAAAGTATAGCTATTAGCTAAAGGGTATCCATCCAAGAGGGTAGCTAAGGGTTGTGTTATCTCGACTGCCAGACACACGCCGTTGTATGCGTAACTTCAAGTTTACTATGACGAGCTTAGGCAGGCAGACTTACTAAGGCAATGTGCATATTGTGTTGGTACATTTACACACACAAGTATAGGAAAGCCGCAGTCCTGAAATAAAAGATCTATAAGTAGATGTTTCTTCTAGGCAAATGGTAGTAGCACTACCGGCAACGGGACAGCGCGGGTGAGCCCGGCGGGCGAGAACGCGGTGCGGCCCAGAATAGTCACTGTCATTAGAAACGGTGTGAAACCGAGAAAAGTAAGTATTCATCCATTCCCAAACCAATTTTATTTATGAAGCCTCCGCAGTAAACTCAGGATTGTATCGCGCATCGCACACGAAAATCTTTGGTATAAAATAAATGTACAATTCAACATATCTAAAGACGGCAGCTATTTTATTTGTGCGGTCGTGCCGCGTAGTAAGGCTGTTCGTAAAGCAAAACTCCCAGTGTCCAGTGGAACTTGACCTCTACGCGCGATTGAATCATTGCGTGGCGTGACATATGAGCTGATGATGAGGAGTGATGAATGAGGATATTGGCAAACTAAAGTTTCTTAAACTAAATGTCGTCTACGGAGCCCTATATATAAAGAAAAGAAAAGCCGATTACTTCATGAGTTTTCTTTCAGTCAACAGTTCAGTAGTCAGTACTCTTGTCTTTTATTGTAGGTATATCATAATGGGCCCGATTCGTAACCATCTCAACTAAAATTATTGCCAACCCGTTCTGTTCTCTCATTCATGATAGAAAGTGACAGGTATGGACTTATATTAGTTAAGTCGCGTATTTTGCAACCACGAATTGCTACTAATGTTTTATCATTCTAACTTAGGCTTATAATTCTCTAGGTATGCAGATTACTTCTAAACAAGCGTAATAGTCCAACACTGGAACACGCTTTGGTCGCGATCACGGATTGCATCAAACTTGACACGGGCTGCGTACGTAAAGTGTTCACGCAGTCTGGGACACCAGTCACGGCCTTACATCAGTTCTTTGAAGACGAGGATGTATTTTTCGCTTATGGAAACGAAAGGTATGGAGTATTACTATTTTTGGGTTGACGCAGACCAAAATATAAATACATTATTTATCTTAACTTATCTTCAAATTGAGAGTGAACAGGTGTCTGGCACACTTTACCTATACTAAAGTCAAGATCAACATGACTAACAATACATAAGCTATTTAAAGTGCAAAAAATTAAACAGTTTTAAACATGTTCATATACAATTTTCTTAGATATTTTAAAAAAATTACCTTGTTTCGAAACCTATCAAGAATTGCGATACAATATGGGGTCTTTTGAGATACTCCTATGTTTATTATGCAGTTTACTTGCTTATATTGACTGTCCTGGATTGCTAATAAGAATTTAAATGTCTTGACCGTAAACTGTTATTGCAAATGAAGAAATTACTACCAAAATATTCAACAACGAGTATAAACAACTGTTTCCTTTGTGCAGGGTCAACCAAGAAGACTTCGAGTTAGAATTCGAGGAAAGCAAAGCTGTATTACAATGTAGGAAAACACCAATTTCTAGGAATTCAAGGTAAGCTCATTCATAATGTACCTATTCTAATTTGAATCTAATAAGACGGGAAATTTTTATGTTATTAACGAAACACTTGAAGACTTCATCGAGGTATATAATAAGAGTATGTCCATCATTTGCATGCAAACGATCTACTCTACTAATCCCCTCGTTAAATTGTTTCTCTAGTCTCGTCTAAAGTGTTTGTATAGAAAATGATGCACTCTTATAAACTATTATTTCCTCCTCGGGATGCAACAGAGCGGGTCCCAAGCCCCGTATGCCGGTGAAGGCGGGCGGAGGCGCGGCGCGGGCCAGCGGGGAGGCCAGCAGCGGGGTGGCGGGGGACGCGGAGGAGGCAGACCCCTCCCCCTTACTGCCGCAACCGCTAAGGCTCAAGTACAGCGTTGGAAAGATCATAGGTACTGTACCGAATCAAAAGAGTATGAATCTTTATTTCGGTAATTGACACTTACTGTGTTAATGTTTTTGAAAATCCCACCCAACTGTAACTTTTAGCATCTTTATTTACATGAAAAATATTTTCGTCGAACTTGTTTACGAAAAATATCCAAAATTATAATAATAGCAGTGATAACTGAAACAAGAAACGTAATTATAGCAGGTAGAGATATAAATTATAGATATGTGTTCGTGCATTTCTCTGCACGAAAAAAGTCAGTCAACTGGATATTAAACTTCAAAAATCATCTTTTAAACGCTCGCTCCTCGGTCTGTGCAATCAAACGCATGCCTGAAGTTCAGCCAAACATGAAAGCAAATTACTACCATTCTCTTATATTAATTAACAATGTTTTCAACAGGTGATGGCAATTTCGCCGTAGTGCGGTCTTGTAAAGACAAGAATACCAATCAAGAGTATGCTCTCAAAATTATTGACAAAGCGAAATGCAAGGGAATGGTGCATTACGTTGAAGCTGAGGTTCGTATTAAGCTAAGCTTTTGACATGTTCACCTTTCACCTAAAATACTACAATTTTAGATTTTCACTACTTTCAGTTTATTGTAAGCAAAAGAGTTCAACATTCTCTCGTAATAATAGATTGTAATTAAACTATCTCTGCTTAGACCTAATTCAGACCTGGAAATGAGGTCACTGATATCGTGGCGTTCCTCAAGGAACCATATTGGGACCTATATTTATTTTGATAGTTTTTTGGACCTATACTCTCGAGATGATACCATTATTTCATTTCAATAGGTCCGTGTGATGAGGAAGCTATGTCACCCTCGAATCGTCTCTCTGGTGGAAGAGCAGGACAGTCCCGACCATTTGTTCCTGGTGATGGAGTTAGTTAGTGGTATGTCAATTTTATTACAGAATATTTTGTCATTTATTCATTTTGACTTACATCTATAATATTTTCCTTTCCATCCTAATAGGTAATTTGATTGCCCACAGTTTCGTGAATATGCTTAAGATGTAAAAAAAGTTATAACTATATGGCCTGTAACATGGCGTATACTTTAACTATAACGGTATAAATATTGCTTTAAAAAATAAAAGAAACGCTTACGAAAAAAAAATTCAATTTTTTTTCAGCTGTGGTCCATCTCTTACTGTTAAAAAATAACCAACCAACATTTGCTCATGAATAATGTTATATTTCTAGGTGGCGACTTGTTTGATAGTATCGCGGCCGCTTGCAAATTCTCTGAGCCTCAAGCGCGTTTGTTAATCGGCCACCTAACATCAGCTATTGCATATCTACACTCGCTTTCTATAGTGCATCGTGACATCAAACCAGAGAATCTGTTGGTAAGCGACCTATTAACCCACATCCAACATATCTATGTCGTAGGATGATTTGATAATTCGAAAATTCGCGAAAATCCTAGACAAATTGTGAAAACATTGTCAAATCTTACTGTAAAATGTCAAGATTTTTGCGAAAAACAGTCGTTCTTGTAACATTTGATTCCTTAACTCTGATTGGTTAAATAACATGCGTTTGTGATTGAGATTTAAAACGTCAACTAATCGGAGGCGATCTAGTTTTGGATGCGCTAACCGACCAGCTTTATTATTTCAGTTAAGGATATCAAATGTTAGAACGAAGAGTTTTTTCGCAAAAAAAAAAATAACTTTTTCCAGTAAGATTTGTCTAATTATCCCTGTTTTCTCAAAATCCCTAGGATTTTCACGAAGATTCGAATTATCAAATTATCCTACGACATCTACACTCATTTCGCAAACATCCGCTCGAATTCTGTTTATTAATCAGTAATCACTTGTTGTTCGCTCTATTGTTTTCCTAAAGTTGCGTTTCCCTTAAACGTTTAACAACTTCTTATCTTAAAAAACTCTGAAATTTAAACAACTATTTTGCCCTTGTTTTGCAGTTTTTTTGGATTTTTTTAGCAGTGTATTATGTATTTTAGAACCTGATGTTTTTGGACGCTATATGAATACCTACCAGCAGCTTAAAATATCGTCCATGAAGTAGGCACATATAAAATCTGATAATTATAAAATCTTATAATTTGCTGTTGAGTCATTCCTCGCAATAACATAATTATGATTTGATTATTCAGTTGTTGTTTTTGTTCCCAAAGGTCAAAAACACTTATAAGATTATCTAGCGTCTAGTGCATTATGTTAATTGCATTGACTTGAAACCTTTCAAGTTGCAAGAATGTACTCTACAAACTAATAAGTGATTTTTCTTAAACTAATATTATAAATTGGAAAGTAACTGTCTGTGTGTTTGCTTGTTACTCTTTCACGTCTAAACCAATTTTTATGAAATTTCGCAAGACGATATACATATGTTAGCCTGGAGACGGACTTAGGCTATTCCTCACCACGGTAAAATGGTAAAATACCGTATTCCCACGAGAAAACTATTTGCCGCGGGTGAAACCGCGGGGCGAAAAGCTAGTGTTGAATAAAATTGCGATGATTTCGGATATACAATACATGCCTAAACCCTAAGCCCTTGACATATAAATAAGACGCTTCCTTTGGGCACGCTAGAAATATACAGCTATGATAATAAAAGCATCATATGTAGCTATTGCTTACATCATATACTTGTATATGACATTCGCGTAACTCGCGGTCAAATATCTATGCATCTGTGCAATGCAAACATTGTCATTGAGTGTAACAATGTCTAGTTCTGGGCAATGCAGGCGATTGACCTTCTACATAGAATCATGTATAGCAAACATGAACATAAAGAATAGAAGTAGAGTTTACAAAGTTCTAGATGGTATATGATACTTCTTACGAAAATGTTAAAACTTTTGTTCTACAAATTTATGGTCCAAGTACTTGGGTTGCATCTATCAACATCCGTCATTTATATTTTCAAGGTGGAGGTGGGTCCAGACGGCAGTATTCGAGGGTTGAAGCTGGCTGACTTCGGGCTGGCTGTGGAAGTGTGGCGTCCACTGCACGCCGTCTGTGGGACGCCTACTTACGTCGCGCCGGAGATATTGCTCGAGACTGGATACGGTCTTAAAGTAAGTATCATTGTTGAGATATAGGGTAGCCTCAGATGGCAGCACTTGATATACTGTAATTCCAGTTCAAATTCTATTGTTTATTTATTTATTCAAATAAAATCAGTCCAGTTTTAGCGTAAAAGGGCGACAGTAATTAATAAATCTTCTAATAGTAGTTAAAATAATAAGATTGCGATTTATTTGGCATTAGGTAGGTTCTAATACTAGTCATATGATATTTTGCGCGTAACCGCACACAAGGATTAGTTTCATTACATAGTAATTATGTATAGATAGTCTTCAAGGACACCAGGAAGGAAAATGTATGATGAAAGCTTTAAATTTTTCCCCAATCCACACTACGAATCTTCGTAGAATCCACAGAGATATTCCAAAGTTTTCCACATAAATGATTCTGAGTATTCTGTAGAAAAACAATCCAGCTTTTTGACCAAAAGATTTTATACGACAGCTAAACATTCTATAAGGAAGTCATTCTGACTTTCCATTATAATTATTTTACTTTTTATCGGGCGATTTTGGTGGTAAATCATAGGAATTTACCTGGTTCACGTTTCAACAATGTTTCACAATTGTCGTGGTCGCGGGTCGACTGATGTCGGTAAATTCCTATGATTTACCACCAAAATCTATCGCGAATAGACCCGATATAAAGTTAAACAGTGTAAATAATCGCGAGTGCTTAAAAAGTTATATTTTCCATTATAATGTTGGCTGAAAATGGAGCAATAAGAATGGAGCTTGAAAATTATCTTTTTTGTGCGCCTTTTTATTATACTTAGGCACGACTTAGGCTGTTTATTTGCTTAAAATTCTATAGAAGACATGTCTTTACATTTTCAGATCGACGTATGGGCGGCGGGCGTAATCCTATACATCCTGCTATGCGGTTTCCCACCGTTCTCTTCCCCGGACGGTGACCAAGAGAAGTTGTTCGACGCGATACTGTCCGCGCGCCTCGAGTTCCCCGCGCCGCACTGGGAGCGGGTCTCAGCTGGTGCTATAGACCTGGTGGCCAACATGCTGCGGCCTCAGCCCGAACTGCGCTTCGCCGCTGAAGATGTACTGGATCATGCTTGGATGTCGGTGAGTGTACTGTGCTGTGACTAGGAGTAGGTGAAATGAGATGATTCCTATTAGTCTGGTCTGGGCTGATCTCGGACCGATGACAGGGACCTAGCCTCTTATGTGATGGGTTCGACTCCCGCACGCCACAAATAATTTAGTTTTTTTTTTTTCAATGATTTGAATATTACCTACTGTTTTTTTTATTCCTACGTTTCACCAACATGTCCAGTATCAAAGTCAGTCTATGCTTATTTATGAATATCCGCTTCTGTTCTTTTCCAGGAGGACTACGATGAGAGTAGCGACTTCCGCACATGGTACGACGAGGACTCCTCATAGCTGTGCGCGGCGCCGCCCCCCGCCTCCCCGCAGTAAGGGTGCTACTTCTGTGACGTCATCGAACCACCCGCGATCGATGAGGTCAGACGACTGATCTAAACTGAGCAATAATACCCCTTCCGCGAGCATCTCGCCCCCGTCTCTGACGCGATCAAATAACAGATTGGCTTCTCTGAACTTTGTCGAAGTTTAGTTCGAGGCACTTACTGTTACTAGGCAGTGAGTAGTGCTTGTAGTTCTGTCGGTAGTCCCGCGCCCGATGTACGCTTGGAGCTCCGTGTATGCCTTCCGATACGTTGACACCAATACCAAAGCTCTATTAACATAATTTATTGTTTTTTACCCAGTAAACGATGCTGCGTTTATGTAGCGATGAAATCTTATTGAAATTGAAAATGAAATGTTTGTTTGTGTATCACGAGAGACCGTATGAAGAATTTCTCGGGCTATTATTTCTGAAGTATTAGAGAATTTTCTCCGAGTTTTTGTTTGTTTGATTGATTTGGTGCGGCTTTTTTATAAAATAAGTTCACAGAAATTTCTATTCATCATGTTTAGACTTTAACGATCTCCTACGGTTTTCTTTTGATTTTGTTTAGTTATCCAATCATTACTAGATTGAAAGTAGGTTAAAAAAATTATAGGTAATACATATTTATAAAAAGAATTATTTTGTGATATAACACTGTAATATACGAGTAATATAATAATATTTAATTATATGAATGAATTCATATTTACGAGTATAGAACACCATGCTTATTGTATATTATTCGCTTTAAGGCTCCACGTGCGCTCTTTGCTTCTGTTGTAACAAATGGTATATAAATAGATTTATTATCATATCACGTTTTATTCGTAATGAAATATGACTAATATACGAAAATTATAACCAATTACGAATTGGAAATTAAATCTCAAAGTTATATCGAATATAAAATTACGATCCTTAACTGTTTTGGTGCCAAAATTTCATTTCATTCATTATAAATCGAATTATATTCATCGTGTGCACTTGTGCAGAGATCAACGTTCCTCTCGAATATGCTATTGTTATTGAATTTCTTTTAGTGTTTATACTGTTCCCCGAGCAATATGACAGAAGTATTCACAATATTGTCCGAAAAGAGCAGGCCTTTAAATTCGTCCATCTCCAAATTTAATGTATACTTACTTAAACTTTAAATATAAAGTTTATGATGTACCTAATTAATGAAACATGGGCTGAATCAAATTATATCTGCCACACGAACACGAGACGACTGATAAATTAGATTTAAGAGACATTTTAGAACTACAATTTGGTCCATATTTTTCCTCAACTAACATTTATAATGCATTTATAAACTGCGACCAATCTACCTTCCTGTTCTTTTGGGACAATTTTCGGCCCCAAAAATTCATACATAACATTCCGAATCTGTATTTTTACAGTATTTTATAATAATTAATGAATTACCGACATGTCCAATGAAGTTATTGATAAATAAGTACATAAATAACAGAAGTGAATAAATGCATGGTATGGTAAATGGAAGATACTGTTGTAATGCCAATGTAGTGGGAAAAATATTTAGAAATAAACACTACTTAATAGTTCCTGGTTGAATCTTCCCAATGACAAACTATAATTTCCAGTTTACCATTTAAGTATCAATTGTAAGCTGTTATGAATTTAATTGTAACATCAAAACATGTATCAAAGTGGCACTGTTTCTACAATAATATTTTGGAAAATAAGTTGTTTTTTTATTTAACACCCTTTATTTTTTGTGCAACTTAAGCACACTAAAGTGCAAATATGATTATGGTGCAGCGCAAAAAAGTGATTATTAACTTAGAAAATCAACCTGTGAAATCAAAGAGCAATCCAGACCTTTCAAATGAGAGAAGATTCTTTCTAGTTCTTAAACTTATAAGATTTCAAACTACGAAACTAAGAGTAAGAGATCTCAAACCAAAGTTCGAGACTACAGATCTCAAGCTACTAGACTAGAGATCTCAAATTACGAAACCCAATACTTCAAAAGAGTGAACAGGCATCTGGGTGATCCCGCTCCATCATCGTCGACCTAGACTGAATTCAAGAGCAAACCCATTTCAAATAAAAAAATAATCTCAAACTACTAGACCAGAGATCTACAAACTACTAAACCAGAGATCTCAAATGACAAGACTAAAGATCTCAAACTACTAGACTAGAGATCTCAAATTACGAGACTAGAGATCTCAAACTACAAGACCAAAGATCTCAAACCAATAGACTAGAGATCTCAAACAAGGAGATAAAAGATCTCAAACTACTAGGTACTAGAGATTTTAAACTTGATGTATTGCAGAGTATTCCCGTTCCGATTCCGAAACTCGCTCACTGGATTATCCCCGGTTGTAACCACTGTGTAGGCAACCACCAAGGGCAACCACTATTATAATGACGCTTCGCTTTAGGCAGTTTAGAAACTCACCAAAACTCACATTTAGTTTTATAGGTTCGGCTCGGCAACAGCATAGGCTAGCTGGCAAAACTCTAATCAGGGATGCACACGACTTCGAACGGCGTCGGAATCGCGTGAGCAAAACGCATTTTTTGCCCACAGATTAGAAAGCAAGCTGTCATCTTCCTTGGTCATGTCAATGTCAAAGTCAAATCAAAAGTCAGTCAAGTCAAACAAAACTAAAAAAAAAACTCATTGTCCGTCTTGAATGTTTCTTGATTTTTAAATGTTGTTAAATGTTGTCGTGCTTTCTATTTCTCTAAATAACTGAGGATATATTATACATATTTTTTTACACGGCCATATAATTTAGTAAAATAATGGCTCTTGTCGCTGATGTGAAAGTTATCTTTTCTAGGTTATGTTCCATGAAAAATGGGTTTGTATTCTACTTTCTAGTTCATAATACAAATAAATTAGCATTTGATATCTTGAAATATTCAGAAATTTGTGTATTACTGCTCTGGCTAACGATATTCTGTATCAACAGGCTAAACAATATTCGCTGGGGTTTGAGGAACTACAGTCGAGAAATTGACAACTTCTTTACTTCAAGTTTACCCAAGAAGCCCAGTGTGACTCCTCTCCCGCCCCTCTCTGAGCCCATGCGAGACCTTCCCCCGGTCACATACGCCACCGCCGAGACCGAGGATTCCCTCACAGAGGTGACAGTTTTGAGCAATGGCCTAAGAGTTGCATCAGAAAAGAAGTTTGGACAGTTCTGTACTGCTGGTGGTTAGTATCAGAATAATAATCAATTCTTTCATATAAATCACAACCCAGACATTTTTTTTCGACTTTTTTGTTTAGTTGCATATATTATGTATTTAATTGATGGTATTTTTCTGATTTTAGTGGTAGTTGATTCTGGACCACGGTATGAAGTTGCATACCCCAATGGTATCTGCCACTTCCTTGAAAAACTGAGCTTTGGTGTAAGTATTGTTTACCTACTTCATTTTGTTTATTTTTAAAAAGCACTGATAAACCTCAAGTATAAACAAAATACCTTATGCAACTAATATCAAAGTAAAAAAAATCACTTCATTTTAAAATGATGTTAACATAGTGCTTGCCACTGATTAATAAAATAGTCACAGGTGGTGCTTTTGAGAGACACTATTTGAATTGGATTCGAGCACTCACTATCACTAGTAGAGACGCCTAAAGCATTATATTTTGGAGTAACAAATAGCAATGACCTATTGATCAAATTATCATGATCTCCAGGCCACCCACCAATACTCCACCCGCGATGTGATGCTGCGAGAGCTGGAGAGACACGGTGGTATCTGTGATTGCCAAGGCTCCAGGGACACCACAGTATATGCTACTAGTGCTGACTCCAAAGGGTTGGAAACTGTTACTCAGGTTATGATACACTTTGTTTCCTATATGCAAATAAGTAATTTTGTATGAGAAACTCAATATTTATGGGGTGATTTTTAATGATTTATTAGGCTTTTAAAAACCTTGTTCTTACGTTTCAGGTACTAGCTGAAGTAGTACTGAGACCGCAACTCTCCTTAGATGAAATAGAAGCAGCACGACAAGCAGTGGCGTTTGAATTGGAGACCCTCGCCATGAGGCCAGAACAGGAAACTATTCTGATGGACATGATCCATGCTGTAAGTTTGAATTATTAAACAGATATTGTGTGATGTGATAGATAAATGACAACTGTTGTCTGTGTTTCGTATAATAATTTGTATTTAAAAAATCAAGCTAATTTACGCTAAAGAAAAATTTTTCATTTGCATAGAAAATTAGGTACCTATACTGTTTTTGTTAACTTTGCCTTGTTTGGATGGTTCATATCTACCTAAATTATACAGCAGGCCAAAATTTAGGGTGTGAACCCACCCATAAAACTAAACAACTTTCGCCAAGGGAGTGTATGGGAGGGCCCATACAAAATGGTGTCAGTGGCTTGAGTTTTGTATGGAAGGGCCAAATAGATTTTTTTATTTTTGATATTAATTTCGATCTATGTTCTTTGGGGAAAATTGTTCAGTTTCACACTCTAAGGTTTAGTTAGCTAATCTTTTTACTCCTTGTATATTAGGCTCTGGCACAAGAAGATTCTTCTATCAATATTTTATGTTCAATAAAGCATTCTAATCTAATTATTTTCAGGCTGCCTACTGGAACAACACATTGGGATTGCCAAAGATTTGCCCACAAGAACAAGTGAACAATATAGACCGTGGTATCATCCTGAATTACCTGAAGAACCACTACACCCCTGAAAGGATGGTCGTTGCCGCTGTTGGGGTGAGATATCAAAATAAAACAAGACAATACTCATTAAGAGACTGAATATTTTGAGCTGCTGAAAGCTCGAAAGGAGATATATGACGATCCACGGGAAAAGGTACCTTAGGGTTTTAAAGGGGTACTTTATGAAGGGATTTTGAATAGCTTATGCAGCAGATTACAGGGATATGCTTCACTCAAAACCCTCCATACCATAAGGTAAGTTTTGCACGTGGAACGTCACATATTATGTTCGTTTCATCGTTGGACGACGCGACGCTGCCAAGAGTCGAAGTAGAATTACCTCTTTAAAAGGGCGTCGCCTCCTAAACTCTTGTAGTACGTACGTAATGCACCTCCGTGTCTATATCCCCTAAACTAGAGTTTAGAGCAAATCAATCTCTAAAGTCTGCACTAGTATTTTACATTAATTTTGTTAACATTGTTGTGTACTTCACAGGTTGAACACAAGCCATTCGTGGAATATGTTCAGAAATACTTCGTGGACAAGAAGGCGACGTGGCATGACCATAAGACCAAGAATGATCCCCAACTGGTGGACAAGTCTATCGCTCAGTACACTGGAGGTATTAAACAAGTAAGTTATTTCTCTATTCTTTAATAAATATTAAAAAAACCTTTCCTCTTTATAATAAAATTAATATTATAAAGATTTGGATTTTTGTATATTTGTAACGTTTTTGAAAAGAATAAACGATTTCAAATATTCTTACTGCAGTAAAAAGTCTGATTCCTACGGAATAATTAATTAACCCGTGAGTTAAAAACCTAGTGTAACATAATTTTCATTGTTCGGACGTAGAAAATTGTAATCATAAAAATTATGTAGTTAAGTTTTGTATTTTCAGGAAGAGTGTGAAATTCCGTTATATCCTGGATCTGATCTCCCAGAACTGTCACACATCGTTCTTGGATTAGAAAGTAAGTATAAATAAAACGGCTAATCACCATAATAAAGAATTTTGAGTTTTTGGCGCGCTAAGAAATAAATCCAGGGATGGAGTTAAAGATTTTTGTTTTGCCTGGCAAGTGTTACATCAGTTAACATTGTAGCTGGTATATTAGTAATGGGCCCTAGTGGCCAAAAATATAATAGCGGATCTTTCGGCGCGTCTCAACGAGACTACTCTTGATCGTAGAACTGGCAGCTTCCTCGCCTAGCCTATCAGCCATCCAGTGTTGGCCATCCAAAGAGGGAATGCTGCCTGCATGCTGGGGACTATGTCTATTTCGACCTGTTTAATATAACTATTGAATCAGCAACCTAAATAACATTATATATAATTGTCCAGGTTGTTCCCACGGCGACCCTGACTTCGTGGCGACGTGTGTGCTCAACATGATGATGGGCGGCGGCGGCTCCTTCTCGGCCGGCGGGCCCGGCAAGGGCATGTACACCCGCCTCTACACCAACGTGCTTAATAGGTAAGCAAGCAAACTACGTGCTCAATAGGTAAGCAAACGACGTGCTCAATTATGTAAGCAAACAACGTGCTCAATTATGTAAGCTAACAACGTGCTCAATAGGTAAGCAAGCTCCGTGCTCAATAGGTAAGCAAACGACGACGTGCTCAATAAGTAAGCAAACAAAGTGCTCATTAGTGAAGAAAACGCAAATTGATTTAGGTGTCTCTGTTAACTTGTCAACCCCTAAAATAAGTGATGTATGTTATTATTTTTTTTAGTTGTACACCTCTATTTCATGGCACATTCTTTGCAGATACCATTGGATGTTCAACGCGACCGCTTACAACCACGCGTACGCTGACACGGGCCTGTTTTGTATACACTCCGCGTCGCCGCCCAACCGACTGTACGACACCACGCTCGTGATCGCGCGGGAACTCGCCAACATGGCCGGCAAAGTCGGCGAGACTGAACTCAAGGTAAACATTGATAGAATGAGCACAGTGATAGAATGAGCACAGCCACTTAACATTCTTAAAGAGAACCTAGGGTGGGTACTGAGCGATGATAGGGTGATATTAACCCGTCAGTACAGCTACAATAGACAACGTCGCTATAACTTATTTTATTTAACCGTTGAAGCTGTGCCTGCCCTGTAGGTGATATACACGCGCTATTTATTGGAATTTTGATTTTTCTTCTCTAACTCATACATTTTGATTCATAGAACATTCTGTGTAAACTTGTAACATTTTTTTCAGAGAGCCAAAACCCAGTTGCAGTCGATGCTGCTGATGAACCTGGAGGCGCGGCCGGTAGTCTTTGAGGACATCGGGAGGCAAGTCCTCGCTACCGGCAAGAGGAAGCCCCCTTCATACTTCATCAATGAAATAGGTAAACTCATTCTTCTATGGCCAAGCTGTCAGCTGTTCATACATTACATTCGTATTTTTTATGACTATTACTTTTAATATAGCATTATTTTTCAACTTGATTCACTGTACAAGCCAACTTGTACCATCTTACCCAGCGTGTCGCGCAGGTCACCTTCTTTGGTACAAGTTGGCTCGTACATTCACCGTTATAATTATGCAAGTCATGCTACAGGCTAAGTTTTTAAACTGCTTTTAAGAAAAATTTGATGAAATAGGTACATGTTTCTGAGTGCTATAAAGTTATCAGTAGCCATCAAGTGTTACGGAGATTTACTAAACCGATAATTTAGAATCAATCTTGAATTGATGTGATTGATAACTTTTGAATCATCTAAAATAGAAATTCACGAGCGTATTTAAAATACATAAATAGGTAATTGGCTGCATACTCTTTTGGTATGGGTTCAGAAGAATCATGTATCCGAAATAAACTTTCTTTTTCAACTGGGATGATGTTGTTTCAGAAAACGTAACAGTAGACGACATAGTGCGAGTGGCGCAGCGTCTGCTGAACTCGCGGCCTTCCATCGCGGCGCGCGGTAAGCTGGCGCACATGCCCTCGGTCGAGGAGATCCACGCCAACATCGCCGCCAAAGCAGACGCGCCCGCCTCCGGACGACGCAATCTGTTTAACGTGTAGACAGTAGCAACACACAACAGATTTAACCATTAAATTCCATGTCACTGTTAGAATAATAATAGTATTTTTCTCTTTTTTAGTCAGTTTCATTTGTATAGCTTTATTATTATACGCATTTGGCGAATTAGTAGATAGCTTATTTTTTATCATTATTTCAGGAAAATATGAAAACCTAATAATTTGTCCAAAACTTTAATATACATGATGTACAGGAATCTTATAACTAAAAAGCGAAACTATACAAATATTTTACAAACAAAATAAAAACTGATTCGGAAATAAATTCGTTGACCTGTTTTTTGTAAGCGAAACTATTGTCATGTTGGAGCAACTCAGTCTATACTTTAAATTCTATGTAAATATTTAAATTCTAATAAAACATAAAATATTTCTTTTCAAATTAAATTCGTTTTGATTTATACATAATCAACTTAATATTAATGGGTACAGTTTATTTGTTATGTGATAAAAATAAAAACAAGGCTTACATTCTTACTGGCAAAACAATATGCATCAGTAAATCATGCCTTAACACGTTCACTTTCTGCTGCAGCTAATTCTACGGCTTTCATAGCTGCTTCATCAGCATTGTTGATGATGTGGAACGGAAGACCAGATTCATGGAGAGTTTTCAAAGCCTCTGCAGAGTTGGTGCCTTCTAATCTGATGACCAGTGGAAGTTTAGGAAGCTTTTCTTTGCAGGCAGCTATTAATCCATTTGCGATTGTGACACAGTTCACAATACCTACAACAAGAAAATATGACTTGGTAATAAAATGCAGTTTTCACTGTCTACATTACATGATAAGAGTAATATCTATTAGGGTGAAGTTCATTGTTGATTAAAGAAATAGTTATAAAACTTTGGAGTAAGTAGGTACTTCAGAGCTTCAATAGTATGACTTATTTATTTGAGAATATCTTATAAATAGGCTCATATACACACCTCCAAATACATTAACAAAGATAGCCTTGACTTTAGGATCAGACTCCAATATCCTCAAGGCAGCTGATACTTGTGCTTGTCCAACACCACCTCCTAGATCCAGGAAGTTAGCAGGCTTGCCACCACGCAAGTTGATGAGATCCATAGTGGCCATGGCAAGACCTGCTCCGTTCACCATGCAGCCGATGCTGCCATCCATTTGAATGTACGTAAGATTGAGTTTTGCAGCTTCATGCTAAGGGAAAAACCATACAAATGCGGAGTATAAATTTTCAACAATTTAAATGATATATTAATTATGAGAATACCACTAAAATTTTCCGATAAGTATGAGTTATCTGTTTATAACTTTTCATCAGACCTGTTTTGTTATTTATGACAAACAGACCCTGTTATCTATATTAAAATAAACTTGTCTCAAAACTAGCTCTATCTTATCAACTTGAGATATTATGAACTTACTACAACAGTCTATTTGATTATGTCCAATTTTTCAAACTTACCTCACGAGGGTCAGTAGTAGAAACATCATCAAGAGCAAATATTTCCTTTTGTCTGAACTCTGCATTATCATCAAAATTGATTTTAGCATCAACAGCTATTACTCTACCATCATCAGTCTCTACTAAGGGATTAATTTCAATTTGAGTTGCATCAACCTAAAATAAGAGTAATAATTTAAAATAAGAAAAAATTAACAAGGGATACCAGGACTTCATTAACATCAGGAATGAATCATAAGTAATTTTAGATATGGAAAGCTTACATTTAAAAATAGCTTCCAGATATTTTTAACTTCATCAGCACACTTTTTCTTCAAGGCACCTTTGAACTCTAAAAATTCTGCTACTTCATTAGCCATCTTGTCTGTTACACCTTCAAAAATGTCTATTGGGATTGTCTTCAACAAGTGAGGAGTTTCTTCAGCAACAGCTTCAATGTCCATGCCTCCTGCAGGAGAAGCCACTAGCGCAGCCCCATTGACACTCCGGTCCATTATAATACTTAGATAGGTCTCCCGCTTGATGTTTACACTCTCTGCTACCATAACCTTGTCTACCAACAAACCTTCTTTAGGAGTTTGCTTTGTAATCAGTTTATGTCCAAGCATATTCTTAGCCAAATCTACTATTTCTTTAGGGTTTTTGGTTAGGTGAACTCCTCCTTTGAACCCATTGTCGAAATGGCCTTTTCCCCGGCCACCGGCTAATATTTGCGCCTTAATCACATACTCGTTAGCCTTAAAACCAGACAAACTTTTGGGATCCAAACTTGTATCCAGAACACGGAAGTCTTGAATAGAAACTTGATACTTGCGAAGCAGGTCTTTGCTGTGGTATTCTTGCAGGTTCAAATTTCTCCTGGAATTTATTTGGGGGCAATATTTCCGGTTCACGAGTGAGAATAATTTAAAATTCTTACAATTCTTCATAGCAGCCATACTGAAGATCAAAGGTGAAAAGAAGACTAAGTTATAACCTCTGTTCTTAAAGTTCGCAAGGATTGGCCTTAACAGTCGATATGGACAGTAGTCTAGTCTCACAATCAATACCTTTTAGATCTGTACAATCCAGATGAAATTTGTGAATAAATGAAAGAAAAAAATGTTGATAAGATAAGTGCGATTATCGGGTAGCATACATTGCGCGTCAAGTATCTTTCATATTGTATCTCGCAGCTCGTTTAGTGCAACGCGTAATTCGTGTCATCGACGTGGATTCTCGGTTTGCACACTTTTTGACGCGAATTGTTGGGTCGCATTTTATTCTTTTGAATAAGTTTTACGCGGATTATAAAATGCAGTCAGTAATTGGCGACAAATTTAATGCAAAACGAGAATCCACGTCGATGACACGAATTACGCGCTGCACTAAACGGGCTGCGAGATACAATATGAAAGATACTTGACGCGCAATGTACATCGAGGTCATGGTGCCATTTTGTTTTTAATTAGAGTAGAGTTGTACCAAGATCAATTTTTAGCATAATCCAAATCGATTTTTTGTCTAGGATATTGTGAGTAAATTAGTCTAACATAACCTAACCTACAGGAAGGTTTTCTGTATAGCAGCTGCTCCTCTGCGGCTCGGTCGCTCACTTCGTTCGCTCCAGGGGGTCACTATGGAACCTAACATAACCTACTGTCAGCGATGTGGGGGTTAATAGAAGTTGTTTTTTTATTGCGGGGGGCTGCGCCCCCCGAGCCCCCCTTTTCGGGGGGCTCCGCCCCCCGTCCCCCCCCCCCTCGCGGATTGCTTTATCTAAAATTTTCTATAAATGTCATGAGAATCGAGAAGTTAAAGAAATCGATAACAGAATTGCCAGCTATGAAAGATTCACATCTCTAAGGAAAGGTCAATGACATACACGAATTACTCGCTGCACAAAATTTGCCGCGCTTTCTCGATGCGCTCAGTTATTGAAGTCCCTTGAAAACACGGATTATTTGCTGCATTTTTCTTGTCGCGAAATACATTTTGCACATTTTCTGTCACCAATTACTCGAGCGCATCGAGAAAGTTCAGAAAATAACCCGCGACACAAAAAATGCAGACCGTATTTGGTGTCAAGAATGACACGAAATACGCTTTGCATTTTACGTGTTGAATTTTATTTCGCGCCCAAAGATTGACGCGTATTGTGTCCTCCCGATTATCGGCGCCCACTTTTTAAAAAACAAAACAACAGCTAGTGCTTGTAATTTTATTTTCTTTGATTGAAAATTTGAAATATCGATAATTCGATATTCTAATCGCGAAAAAAATAAATTATTCATTTTCTTATTTTTATTGGATTGCATTAAACCATGTGGTGGAATTGTGCTGTATTAGAGCCTATTTAATATTTCTAAAATTAAATAAGCATATAAAAATACATAAATAGAGAACTAAAAATATTGAGCCCGACGCGAGATTGATCAATCAAGTACATTTTTAGTACAGCTCTACAACTGTCAAATAGAATTTCCAAGTTCGGCAACATGACCATAAAAATGTTACAAGATTGAAAAATGTTAATTCTCGAAAATTAAGTTAATAATAAGTTAATATGAAAAATAATAATTTATTTTAAAAAACCGTAAAATAGTCTTATAAACGCAATAATTTCCAATGGTTTGCATACAAAAAGGACACCGTAAAACCTATTTATAAAAATGAAACAATGTTTTGAAAAACTATAGATTTTCCAAAAATGGCAAGACTAAAGCGGAAGTCAAATTTCAGGTACCAACATGACGTTTTGATGTGGCATGGCAACTTCCTTTTTCTCGTGTTCTTTTGACAACACGAGGTTATAATTTCTATTTCTGAATAGAAAAGTAAGTGTTTATCGCTAATTAAATATATATTTTGATCAAGTAATTGGTTACTAGTGATACTATTAAGTGGTCTGTGTTTTGCTTTTAGGCTGAGGCAATGGCCGAAGAAAACTGGAACGATGATGCTGAAGGTGGCAGCATGGCTGTAGAGGCCATGCCGCTGCCGCAAGCCGCTGACATTCCTGAAATCAAACTTTTCGGGAGATGGAGCTGCTACGATGTTCAGGTCTCGGACATGTCGCTCCAGGACTACATCTCAGTGAAAGAAAAGTACGCCAAGTACCTGCCTCACTCCGCTGGAAGGTATGCACACAAGCGATTCCGCAAAGCACAATGCCCCATCGTCGAGCGTTTGACCAACTCTTTGATGATGCATGGTCGCAACAACGGCAAGAAGCTCATGGCCGTCAGAATCGTAAAGCATGCGTTCGAAATCATCCACCTTCTAACTGGCGAGAACCCTCTCCAAGTGCTCGTCACAGCTATCATCAACTCTGGTCCCCGTGAGGACTCAACTAGGATCGGTCGTGCCGGTACTGTGCGTCGTCAAGCCGTCGATGTGTCCCCTCTGAGAAGAGTCAACCAGGCTATCTGGCTGCTGTGCACTGGAGCCCGTGAGGCTGCCTTCAGGAACATTAAGACAATCGCCGAGTGTGTTGCTGATGAGCTGATCAACGCTGCTAAGGGATCATCAAACTCTTATGCTATCAAGAAGAAGGATGAGTTGGAGCGTGTTGCTAAATCCAACCGTTAATTCTTAAGAGTCGGACTCAATAAATGTAAGAAAATTAAAGATTTTGTTTTTTATTTCCTGTATAACTTATTCAATTAATTTCATCAGTGGTACAAGTACAATTTAAATTGTAAATGTGAAAATACCTGAGTGCCCAAAGTAAGTGAGTGCCAAATTAAATTAGATTTGCAAAAAATATACATACCTACATACTACATACACAATACATATTGATAACGTATCAGCAGATTATATCAAACTATTTTATCATTTTTTTTTATTAGGATCTTTGGACATCAGTCAGTTGTTAATGTTTTGGATATTAAGGGCACATTGAAATTCTTCAGATTTTATTCTCTCTTGAAACTTTTCAGGCTCATCTAAATTGATGTAGCTGGCTTGGCTATAATATAACCCAGGTGGCATATGGGAATACTTTTATGGTTGGCGGGCAAACTATTTCTGTACACCACCGTTCTGATAATTGTAATTTCAATATCTAAATTAATTTAAATAATATGAATATCTTATTCTTTTTAAATTTTCAATCTACTGTAAGAAATATCTAACTAGGTAGGTACTTGGTACAAAAATCTACTCACGGAGGTGCTAGAAGAGCTAGGGAAGAACGGTCAATGGACAGTAACATGAACGGACAGCGACAAGAACAAGTATTCCCATCCCATATTATATGGGTGGTAAAATAATCGTAAAATACCACCCCTTCCTTTGCCCCTCCCGTGGTGGTATCTGGGAATTACAGATTACCTAGCTGGGAATAAATGAGGAAAGTGAGAAAATAATCTTTCAACCCTCACTCATACAAAAATTAAAACCGATTTTAGTTCAATATTCCAGTTAAACTATGCCAGCCAGTCCACGAAGAGAAAGGGTTTTGCTTTGTTCTTACTCTAAGGCTTTGTTTTGCTTGCAAAGTAAGTCCTATTTATTCCTATCCATCCCGAGTCCTCATTTTTTAAATCGATTCAATAATGTATCGATCAATTAATTGTTTATTTGGTATAGCAACCCCAATCCCAACTGTCAACGTCAGATGGTTTGTTGACAGTGACAGTTGACATGACATTTTGACATGTCATGATGTCATCAATACGCGAGAGGTGGATGTTGGATTTTGTATTTTGTTGTTTTTAAGTGAAAGTGAAGACGACAATCAGCAGATTTTTGTGTTTATTATGATTCACAGTTTATTTATTATAAACCCTTCGGGGTAAGTCTCAGCGTTAACTCTTTTAAATCGATAGGCGTGATTACCAATTTGGATACCTACTGAATATTTCTCTTATTATGGGTTTATTCATATTACTTTTCACCGAAACCTCTACTTCATACACTAGAAAATTACTAAATAAAATATGAAACATGAACTATTTCTCAGTAAAGTAAAAAACATTAATAAACCAAATATCTTTTTATTTAGGGATGTATTCCTTGAGAAGCATTGGAGGAGTGTTATTCCAAGATCTGTGTGTGATTACTACTTGGAAGCGCAACGAGCATCTCCTAATGTAAGTATTTTTTCATCTCTAATCTACCCTTTAAATACAATCACACCACAACTTAGGTAAATTAGGTGTGGCCTCATAATTTTCAGCACAGAACATACCAAGCTAATAGATGTACAATGTTATCATAATGATCCAAGATTAGCGACTAAAAGTTGCAGTGGCTTTTGGACTATGGGGCTAACTACCTTTCACTTTACATCAAATAATAAATCATAATGTTTATAGGATGTACCCCCAGTATTGGCGGCCCCACATCACTACCTCATCTCCATACAGAAGGGAGGAGTGGCTCTGGTAGCAGTATGCAAGCAGGAGGTGGCTCCACTGTTTGTGATCGAGTTCTTGCACAGAGTTGTAGATACATTCCAGGTCAGTTGATATACAATTTAAGACTGGCTTTTACTATTTGTTTATTTGGAGAATATTCCCAATAAATATTGAAAACATCTACTAATACTAATGTGCTTACAAAGAAATTCCAATTAAATCCTATTTGAAATAAAATAATTAGTATCTACCAATGTTATAAATGATAAGCTTTATCTTTTTACAGGATTATTTCTCAGACTGCACTGAAAGTATTATTAAAGAAAATTATGTTGTTGTATATGAGGTAAGAATGCCTTAGGTATATTCATTGTTTATACTAAGTCCTAAAAATTACAAAAAGAAATTACTTACATTTTGTTGTTTTACAGCTTTTAGATGAAATGTTAGACAATGGTTTCCCATTGGCTACAGAGAGCAACATTCTCAAAGAGCTGATCAAACCACCAAACATACTCAGAACAATTGCTAATACTGTCACAGGAAAATCAAAGTGAGTATAACTTTTTGTGTGTCATGAGTGGGTTTCGTTTCAATCAAGAGAAATAATGATAAAAAAAACAATTTTGAAGGGCCCAAAAAGTCGAAAAAGTCAATTGTTTTTGAACTAACCTGAAATGACTTGTTTTTCATTTCTAGTGTTTCGTCAATCCTTCCATCTGGACAGTTGTCTAACGTGCCCTGGCGGCGGTCTGGCGTGAAGTATGCCAACAACGAGGCTTACTTCGACGTCGTGGAAGAAGTCGACGCCATCATCGACAAAAGTGGAGCTACAGTGTCGGCTGAAATACAGGGATATGTGTGTACTTTCTTGAACTTTTTATCATATGAGTATTTTTTCCCTAAGCCAAGATTTGACTAGGTGTGTGAGATTTCTGTGAACAATAGAGGATTTAGTGGAAAGTCTGTATTAAATGGGCGCAGACAATGATTTTACATTAACAAAAATAAATGACCAGGCAATTGAAATTATGTATTTTATTTATTACAAATTGCCTGAAACTTATTTTGTGCTTTTTAATTTCAGATTGACTGCTGTATAAAACTGAGTGGTATGCCAGATCTGACGCTTACTTTCGTCAACCCACGATTGTTTGACGATGTATCGTTTCATCCTTGTGTGCGGTTTAAACGTTGGGAGGTATGTAGGTATTTAACTTTTTTTACTGAAGTTCGTCTTAATGCGGGATACCACTGGCGAAAGAAAAATTTAAAATGGCTCCATAATTGCCCTTTCACTTAATTTTAAGCCTGTAACATTCAGTTTTTTGGAGCCCAATGTCTTTATTTCCGCCCGAACATTTCTCTTTAAATTGAATTTTTATTTTTCAGTCGGAAAGAATACTTTCCTTCATCCCGCCGGACGGTAATTTTCGTCTGATGTCCTACCACATAGGATCCCAAAGCGTGGTAGCGATCCCGATGTACGTGCGACACAACCTGTCTTTGAAGAGCAACGGCGACCAAGGCCGGCTGGACTTGACCGTCGGACCCAAACAGACGATGGGCAGAGTACTGGAGAGTAAGTTCTATGATAGAATAGAATGGGTTGTAGAAATAACCTAAAGCTTGGCTGACTTGGACGTTAATAAAGAGAATATAACATACACGTCAATGACTTCCTTACTTTCCTGTGAAACCTATACTGTTCCTGTATCACGGATGAAACATTACTGCGTATTTCACTATATACAGTGGCATCCTTTTTCAAATTATGTATGCTAAAACATGAGTACAGTGTAGTTTGCCCAAGATTTCGAAATTTTGGATAATCAGTCTGTCTGTATGCATGTTATTTATTTTCCATTCTATAAATTCATAGTTTTTTTTTCAGATGTGGCATTAGAGATATGCATGCCGAAATGCGTACTGAATTGCTCCCTGACGGCGAACCAGGGGAAGTACTCGTACGATCCAGTCAGCAAAGTGCTAGTGTGGGATATCGGGCGGATAGAGCTGCCCAAACTACCCAATATTAGAGGATCGGTGAGTTGGCGTCACGTACTTAACTCCCTTAAAAAACTAAAGCTAAGAACATAAAACTAGGATTAGTTAGTTTGTTAAAAGTATGGTAACAATAAAGTTTTTATATCCTAATATGGAATTCAGCATCCATTCGTCACGCGAAATTAGATAGGTTTGGTCACGTCTGAAAAATGTATGATTTTACGTAGGTTTCGTCACGTCTGCTAGATTGTATTAAAAACCTATAAAAAACTGGTCAAGTTTGTGTAGTGGCTACAAAGCTCGAAAATGTATGTCCTGTTCAAAGCTTAAGCATTCATACCACACCAGAAGCTTTACTGAATACGACATTCTTAAAAAAAAATATATACAAATAGCAAAAAGAAAATAAATTGAAATCTAGCAAAAAGTTTTCGAAGAGCTGACTGCATTCGCCTTCTAATCTATCGACAACATCAACCACTTATAAACAGAGCGTCAGATGAACGACACACTTATTATAACTATTGCTTCTCAGGTATCAGTAACATCAGGCGCCGACACGACGGGCGCGAACCCAAGCATTAATGTACACTTCACGATCCCTCAACTGGCCGTAAGCGGACTACGAGTGTCCCGCCTTGACATGTACGGAGCCAAGTACAAACCCTTCAAGGGGGTCAAGTACATCACTAAAGCAGGGAAGTTCCATGTGCGTATGTGATGCGGGGAGAATAATGTACCCGAAATACAAGGGTATCTTTAAGGGGCAAACTTCGGACTTTACAGTTGTCGGATATCTTTTCCGGTCTATAATATGTGGCTGGCCCGGTTAACCGCTTCTTGGAGACGATTCAACAGTGATCAATTTATCAAGGTAAATCTTTCCTCAATTTTTGGACCGATAGAGATCCCTGAAAACGATTGTTAGTCATGTCTAATGATCATCTACAAACCGAACCATCGAAATATGTCCGTTTGGTTCATATGTTAATTCGAAATAAAAATGAACATAATAATAAACAGGAAATTAGTGCAATATAAGTGACCAGTGGTGTATCCTGTTTTAGCATATAGACCTTTGCTCGATTCAGAATGCTGATCTAAATAAATGAAATTTTAATGTAATCTAAGCTCTTTATTGTTAAAATATTATTATAAAATACACATTTATTATACTGAAGATGAAATATTTCGTTTCAATTATTATTTTAAACTATTTGTTAGTGTTGGAAACTGGGTTCTTGATACAAAGTCACTGGTTTTCCTCTTCTTTTGAAGTACCGCTGCAGAAGAACAGACATCAGCGCTGGGTATTCCTTTTGTAAGTTTGCTTCTAAATCGCGCTCCTGAAAAAATAATTTATGGTTTGCTAAATAACTGACTGATGTCTACTCGAGGATATTTCTTTGGTTTTGTTATAAATGTGAAGTGAACTGAACAATTTAAAGAACATGAGTGATATGAGAGCGAACGCAGCGCACCGTGGCGTTAATTCTACCCACATCCACACAGCTTGATACGCAGCCACTCCACCACGCTACTCATAGCTGCAGCTGTCGGCACCATAAGTAGCTAAGGATTGTCTTACGATATAGCAGCAGTGTGAGAGCGACCAGCGCGCCGTGGCGTCCATTCCACATCCACACAGTTTGATACGCAGCCACTCCAACACGCTACTCATAGCTGCAGCTGTCGGTACCATGTTCAGGGGTGATGGAAGGGTCGTCTGCCACATGTAGTCTACGTACACCTGTGGATTATCGAAAGCTAGTTCACACGCATAGAGTCCATCGCACTTTCTGAAGAATTACTGAATACGCATCGTCTACACCTCTTACCGGAAGCTACCCATGTGAGTAAACAGTAATTTTTTGGATTTATCTACCCGAAGCAACGACGATAGTCTATATGAGTCATGCGTGTCATAAAATATATGACTACCAGGTTAGACCCTGCTCTTTTGTCTGCTTCAAAGGTGCAGATTGGTGCAGTAATGGACTAAAAAACAGTGAAATACCTAACAGGTTTCATACAAATATTTTAATTGCAGGCAGACCAACGGATTTCTGGTACCCCATTTATCGAAGTATTTCTAGATTCACTATAGCAACTGTGACGAATCATCCACTATTGTTTGTCCAGCCAGTCATTTCTAAACTGGTCCCCCAATACAACAATCAGACTGTTTTAGGATTGTGCGAATCAGTAATTTGGAAAGTGGCACGGGTCAAGTGTATTTTGAATGTTTGATTTTGCTTGCCAATGACTGGTTTAGCGATATAACTGTTTTGTATTGTGTTGTCTATCATAAATTAAACATCAGGCGGTTTACTGCAAGAACGGGAAAGCTTAAAATGTAACTTGATCTTATAAAGGATAATAATAATAAGTTGTCTCTCTTTAGGAGTGGTTTAGCAGTTTGCGATTTTTGGTGCATGATGATGATGACTCTTAAAGTTATTTTTGGGATATGATATCATATATCGACGCAGGGTTTTCTCTTTTTAGCGCCTGCCTACTTACTAATATTTATTAGTTGTTTTTGCATCATAACGGTAATGCGAAATACGATTTATGCCAAGAAATTGCGACAGTTTTTTTTCGTAAGTGTATTATTGATCTAAATCTAAAGGATCCAACGACTTACCTCAGTTCTACCGAAGGTCCACTCAATAGCCACGTTATCGGTTACTCGCTGGAAGGTATTGGACATTGTAGCGATCAGCATATTGAGCACTACGATCACAGATATCACCTCGAAACCTGCAATTTTACCTTACTTATTACACCGATTTAAACTTGTCAACAGCCATAAAGTTGTGCTAGCCACCCTCCTATCTGATCAACAGTTGGGTATCTATGGTTTCTACAGGAGTTACGCCAGCATAATCAGCAGATTTGCGCCAGCGGCGTTTTGTGCGTAGTTATGGTAGCCGGCCGTCGTGAGATATAGTGCGCAAGGATTGTAGCACTGCATTTGTTTCTTCTAAACTAGATTGGAAGGGCTTTTGTTCATTTCTTCAATAATGCTACGAAAAGAAACGTATTCTATGGCTAGCAAAAGTAGGTAGGTACCTAGTGATATCAAATGAAGATAAAATGTTTTACAGCGTATTTTTATAGAAGGGTCCGTATTCAGTCTACATACAGGGGATGGGAGCATGTTTTTATGTAAAAGGATAAGTTTTGTAAAGGATAAGTATTGTATTAATAAGTCTTACACCCAAAACAGAAGTATCCAATGCGTTCAGTAAACCGATGCTTTATGTCTGTGTGGGTGTTCGACCCGTGTGTGTTGACCAGAACCACATCAGCGCTCTCTAGAGGTGCCATGCAGAACAGCGCCCAGAATAACGTCTTCAGAGTATCCGGGAGACTTGTGAATGAAGACATCTGCGTGGTGTGAGAGATACAATCAGCAAGAAATTTATGGAAAGTTGAATGAAAGTACTGTAGGGTGTTACTATTTCCTAGCACTATTCACTGCCGCCAAATAAGCACTATCTATGTAATGTAGGTATGTGCATTACTCTAGTCTAGGTGATCTTTGGGGTGGTTTGATCTTAGCTTCGGTCTGAATTCAGCAGCACCCGGATTCACTGATAGTTTGTTCACAGTTTGGTCAGAACAGGCACGAGATGCACCTGGCTATACGTTATAAATATGATCCGATAGCTACCTACTGTCTGTCATAGAGATGTATAAAGTTCACCAGGACCGTAAGACCTACGTAGAAAAAAGATGCATAAAATTACCTGAACTGTTTTCATTCCAAACTCATCTTCATAGACCATGCCGTCGTAATACTGGTAGAACCGAGCCAAGCCCGCAGCAAACGCACTTATGATTATCGTGAACACGATTATGTACTTGTAGATGTCGATAGTCATCTTGCCTAGAGACACCTGTGAAAAATATCGACTCTTTTTGAACAACAAAAAAAAAAAATTTTACCAGTTTTACCATGGGTCTCCCCCAAAGGGGTCATTAATATCCATAGGTTCTTACTATGATTGACAGGACCACTGCTGCTCATTACCTCAACCTTTACAATACCTGAGCAAAGAAATGAGACGATGATATTCTAATACCGGATGTCTCCAATTATTTAATAAATTGATCACGGGACGGGAATACCTGTAGTGGCCCCAGGTGAAAGTTCAGCTGACAGAACTGCATTAATCGGAAAAATGCGAATATCGTCGCCAGGCAAAACGTGCCCTCAGCGAGGAGAGTCGGGTCGTACTGGCTCCAGTATCTTCGTTCTAAGAAAAAAAAATCTATAGTGTAACTACTGTATACCAGTGGCGAAGGCTCCCGTATAATGTGTTTAAATGGGAGCACTCTTACAGTAATTTCGGTTGAATTGAGACAGACCGCCGCTGATGTACTGCAATATACAATGCTATCATAGGTGTCCTTTTATTGCATGACAAAATCACGCTTTTATCCCTAATGGATAGGCAGAGCAAAAACGACCCAAAGTTCGTTCCGCCACGTCTGACAAGTTTTGAGGGCTATTACAGTTCAGATGATAATGTACCTATAGTTATTGCTATAGTGACGACTTGTAAGCCCATCGTCTAAATTTCAATACACTGAAACTGCAATTTAGGCGATTGACTGATGACAACTTAACTCTCGAATAAAATTCGAATCCTCGAATTCGAGTTTTTACAGCATGCACAGGAGGAGATGCAGCTGGCTGGCACATTCTATGTTTTTCTATCACTCCGCAGCTCTCTGACTTTAAATCTAGCCTAAAACGCTTGACTGTAGGTATAATAAGAATAAGAATAAGAATAAGAATAATTTATTTCATAAAATTATATTTGAAGATTATTATATTACGGCCTGTTTCTTTACTTAGGAAATGTTGATCAGCTTCATGGGTAGACTCATACGAGAACTCTAAAATATTTCACATTATGATGCTTTTACCAATATTCTGGCTGTCGTTGTTGGCCACATCCAGCCCTGCGATGATCCAGAATATGAAGGTGAGTCCGAAGAGGCCCAGCATGAGCACTTCTGCCCAGTTCCACATCTTGCTGAAGTAGCGCCGTGGACCCTGCATCAGGCACATGCGGATGGCTGACCAGGTGTACCCACACACGTACAGGACTAGAGGAGCTTCTGCTCCTGTAAGAATGGGTGGAATTTGGAACTTTTTGGAATATTATTTAGAGCGTATGGCATTCCCTGCTTGGACCATTTATTTATCTCTAGGTATGTCAAGGGTTTATCAGCCAGTTTTATGCTTCGTCAGTCACTGTTGAAATGGCACATATTATACCGCGTAGAAAACAGCAAGGTGGATGAAAGAAAGGGTTTGGTCAGTCAGGTGGACCATGAATACGAAAATCCTTATCATTTTGTAAATTTATTGTCGGGGCGTAGGCATGTTAGGTCATCAGTCAATCGCCTAAATTGCAGTTTCAGTGTATTGAAATTTAGACGATGGGCTTACAAGTCGTCACTATAGCAATAACTATAGGTACATTATCATCTGAACTGTAATAGCCCTCAAAACTTGTCAGACGTGGCGGAACGAACTTTGGGTCGTTTTTGCTCTGCCTATCCATTAGGGATAAAAGCGTGATTTTGTCATGCAATAAAAGGACACCTATGATAGCATTGTATATTGCAGTACATCAGCGGCGGTCTGTCTCAATTCAACCGAAATTACTGTAAGAGTGCTCCCATTTAAACACATTATACGGGAGCCTTCGCCACTGGTATACAGTAGTTACACTATAGATTTTTTTTTCTTAGAACGAAGATACTGGAGCCAGTACGACCCGACTCTCCTCGCTGAGGGCACGTTTTGCCTGGCGACGATATTCGCATTTTTCCGATTAATGCAGTTCTGTCAGCTGAACTTTCACCTGGGGCCACTACAGGTATTCCCGTCCCGTGATCAATTTATTAAATAATTGGAGACATCCGGTATTAGAATATCATCGTCTCATTTCTATTGCTCAGGTATTGTAAAGGTTGAGGTAATGAGCAGCAGTGGTCCTGTCAATCATAGTAAGAACCTATGGATATTAATGACCCCTTTGGGGGAGACCCATGGTAAAACTGGTAAAATTTTTTTTTTTTGTTGTTCAAAAAGAGTCGATATTTTTCACAGGTGTCTCTAGGCAAGATGACTATCGACATCTACAAGTACATAATCGTGTTCACGATAATCATAAGTGCGTTTGCTGCGGGCTTGGCTCGGTTCTACCAGTATTACGACGGCATGGTCTATGAAGATGAGTTTGGAATGAAAACAGTTCAGGTAATTTTATGCATCTTTTTTCTACGTAGGTCTTACGGTCCTGGTGAACTTTATACATCTCTATGACAGACAGTAGGTAGCTATCGGATCATATTTATAACGTATAGCCAGGTGCATCTCGTGCCTGTTCTGACCAAACTGTGAACAAACTATCAGTGAATCCGGGTGCTGCTGAATTCAGACCGAAGCTAAGATCAAACCACCCCAAAGATCACCTAGACTAGAGTAATGCACATACCTACATTACATAGATAGTGCTTATTTGGCGGCAGTGAATAGTGCTAGGAAATAGTAACACCCTACAGTACTTTCATTCAACTTTCCATAAATTTCTTGCTGATTGTATCTCTCACACCACGCAGATGTCTTCATTCACAAGTCTCCCGGATACTCTGAAGACGTTATTCTGGGCGCTGTTCTGCATGGCACCTCTAGAGAGCGCTGATGTGGTTCTGGTCAACACACACGGGTCGAACACCCACACAGACATAAAGCATCGGTTTACTGAACGCATTGGATACTTCTGTTTTGGGTGTAAGACTTATTAATACAATACTTATCCTTTACAAAACTTATCCTTTTACATAAAAACATGCTCCCATCCCCTGTATGTAGACTGAATACGGACCCTTCTATAAAAATACGCTGTAAAACATTTTATCTTCATTTGATATCACTAGGTACCTACCTACTTTTGCTAGCCATAGAATACGTTTCTTTTCGTAGCATTATTGAAGAAATGAACAAAAGCCCTTCCAATCTAGTTTAGAAGAAACAAATGCAGTGCTACAATCCTTGCGCACTATATCTCACGACGGCCGGCTACCATAACTACGCACAAAACGCCGCTGGCGCAAATCTGCTGATTATGCTGGCGTAACTCCTGTAGAAACCATAGATACCCAACTGTTGATCAGATAGGAGGGTGGCTAGCACAACTTTATGGCTGTTGACAAGTTTAAATCGGTGTAATAAGTAAGGTAAAATTGCAGGTTTCGAGGTGATATCAAATGAAGATAAAATGTTTTACAGCGTATTTTTATAGAAGGGTCCGTATTCAGTCTACATACAGGGGATGGGAGCATGTTTTTATGTAAAAGGATAAGTTTTGTAAAGGATAAGTATTGTATTAATAAGTCTTACACCCAAAACAGAAGTATCCAATGCGTTCAGTAAACCGATGCTTTATGTCTGTGTGGGTGTTCGACCCGTGTGTGTTGACCAGAACCACATCAGCGC